>JAPYYV010015111.1:0-10617 GCA_030522625.1 Copidosoma aretas
GGGGGGGGGGGGGGGGGGGGGGGGGGGGTACGCAAGTGGACTCCATACCTGAAAAAATCATCGGCTGCCGCCCCTGGGGACAAAGACGACCAGATAGGCGAAATTTCACTTTACGACTCTGAATGTCGATGATTGCGCACGTGTATGGGTAAAAAGTTTGGACAACAGAGGGAAGAGAATGGAATTGAAGTTGATGATGCTCGTTAGTACCTACTCGTCTGCCCACTGTTTTTGAAATTTTTCAAAGCCGAGGGATTGTAATTTGTACGGAAATCGGAACGAGGAGTTGCCATTTTTTATATGCATTTCACTGTATCGAGTCAAAAAAATCATAGGGCTCGGAGATCGTATGATTTTTGAAATTGTTTAAAAAATTTCGAAACGATACCACTTTTAAAAAAATAAAAACAACATTTCTCGTACACAATCGAATGAAAATTTTTTGTGAACTCCTTGATTCGTTTATCTTGAAAAAAATCTTGAGAATGGCCGGTTTTATCGTGCAAACCTCTCGAATAGCAAACATCATCGCAAGAAGAGAAATGTATCAATTGAAAAAATCCTCGACTGCTCCTCGTAGTCAATTATTTTCGCAGCGATTCTCCAAGACAGAGGAACAAAAAAACGATGTAGCTTTCGATCTCCGTTCGTTCGGGAGACTCATAGCTAACGAATCGGACCAAAAATCTGAAATTCACAGTTGTGTAGTGGCTTTTCATCAAGCGATGAGTGGGCTCAAGGCAAGTTGGAGCAGAAACAGGAGGAGGACGAGATGAAAGCGGGTCAGGTTATTTTACGGGTCGCTCATTTCGTGTGCATGTGCATGATATGGATGCGTTCACCTGTCTGCCTGGTAACTGGTTTCTTTTGGTCGAAATACTTTTGAAAATACTGTACGTTCGACAGCTCAGCTAATCAGCTTCGATTAGGGGCTGTATGTGAGGACCATGTTATATCAAATATCGATTAATTGGATAGTTTTATTCATTTTGCATTTGATGGATTTAATATCTATAGTTTTTAAAGTTACCTCATCGAGTTGATGATTACAGAATTCCTAGCATACTCGAATCATTACATCAATTGCGGTAGCTGGACCAAAAAATTTTGAAAGTCTTCCTTGATGCCGCATTTTGAATCGAAATGACAAATGTAAAACTAAGTACGAACTCCGACTCATCCAAAGCTTGTGCTCTCCCTGCCGATCTTAATAAGCTTTCAAACTCCTACGGATCCGGCATTTTGATGGAATAGTTCACGCAGTTTAATACTCATGTTATTACGTCATCCGGGTCATTTTGAAAACTGGGCAAAGAGTCTGGGCATCCACTCTGATTCAAATAAGCTAAATTATAATTTTTGCAAAGCCCATTTGAGTTTGATGGAAAAAAAAAAAAACAATCTCAGCTGGCAAGATTGTAATTTAAATTCCAATACAATTAAAGTACGAAAAATCTCATGGATACACTGAAAAAAAAATACTAAATTTAAGAAAATATTTACTAGAATAGTTCCAAGAGAGTAATTTTCTTTACAGAAGATCATATTTTCTTTCTCCAAGAAAATATTCGCTTGGAACAAGAAAATATACTAATAGGAAAAAAATATCTACTTGTTTCAAGATTTTAGTTACTTGGAACTATTTCAGTAAACATTTTCTTGGATCTAGTAATTTTTTTTTTTCTGTGTACAGTATAAAAATATATGTTAACGAATACATTTTGAAAAGGATGTATCATCTGATCGGTGATTAAAAAATCATAACATCACGTGAACTTGTACCACTAATGATTAAAAATGCTGGCATATTGCGATTTACAAGCTATTGTAATACTAGGTAAGCAGGTTTTTATGACACGCAATAACATATAATTGGCAACGATATATTGTAATGTATTAATATTGTAATGTAATGCTGTATGACGAATTGTCAATCAATAATAATAACAGTAAGTGACCCTATCGGGTAGTAACTAATCAGATACTGCATTATTCCTAAAATTGATTGGTAAATACATGATTTCAAAACGTATTCATCAGATGATATCTTTCTTAAATTCTGCAAAAAGATTATACGATCTTCGATCTAGGTGACAGTATGGCATATTAAAAAACCGCTGCCTATTCATTGGCACAAAGCTTCCCGATCTATTTTTTTGTGGTATCTTCATCTTTTTGATTGCTACATCTATTTTAGATACAATTCTTCACTTGTATCATAAAACTTTATTTTTCAAATAATAAACCCAATATATCCACCATAATTTTTCCAATTTAGTCGAGGAAATCCTGCGATATAATTGATAATATATATGTACCTATTTGCACACCCACACACCTACTTATTGATTTCCAATGTTTATCATCGGAGGAAGATTTTTTGTAGAAAATTGCGTGGTTTATGAGATTTTATAACATAAAATATTCTATAAAAACGTTCAAAAGAAATGTTTTTTCAAAAAACGTTGAAAAAAAAAAAAAAATTTGATCAAAGAAATCGATTCTTTAAAACCGATAGAATCTAAATAACAAAAATGAATCGATGATTGTATAAGTATATAATGCGTCGAAGATAACACTTTTTTCATCGCACATACTCGGAGACTCCGAGGTATGCAGGTAATCCATGCAGATATTCTGCTTTGCGCGTTAGCATACAAATAAATTGTTTAAAAATCACGCAGAGTTGCGGAACATCAGATGCATGTGGAGCGGACGATGGTTTTGGAACTCGTAACTGAAACGTAATCAAGAGATGGAGCAGTATGAAGATAAATATCGATCACTGAATCACCGTCGCCGAAACGCATTCAAAAATTCACGATGTCATTGATATATTTCGACTATTAAAATTTGACTAATCCAATCGTATAATTTCAACCAGCCTCGCTCTGTCCTCCTATATTTTTTTCTAACAACAACAACAACAACAAGAACAACTCGCGCCTCGAACAGCAAACTACAAACATTTCAGTTACGAAACTAACTCGCGCTCTCTCTCCGTTACGTGCCAGCCAGCCGCGGCGCGCACGTAATTTGTTTTCCCCAACATATTGCACGAAACAAGTAGGACGAGATGTATAATATTTTGCGCGGGTACGACTCCGCATTGAGGCTGAATTCGATTCTTGCACCGCGATTTCGCTCCGCGTGTACCTTCGTCGCGCGATAATCGGCACGAACTTCCGCGAACGGGAGCGCGGGCACCGGAATTAAAATCACGCGCGTTCCGGGAAGTTGGTGTGTTTTATTCCCACGAAGGAGGCGTTCTTATTTTTCATTAGTGCCAATCGCCGCGCGAAAGAAAAAAGAAATCACCAACAACGGACGATCGGAAAGCGATCGACCGGAGCTTGCACCGCGGACTCTGTCCGTCGTTGTTGTCGTCGTTATTAGCGTAACCCCCTTGTCACTCGAAACGAAAACGAGCGGCGGACAATGTGTATATTAAATCGAGATCCGCAAGGAGGGGGGGGGGGGAGAAAAAACACGCGGCCCGATCCATATTTCACCCCCACCTGCGCCCGCAGGTTACACACACGCACGGCGGCGACACAGCGCGGAGCGAGAGCTTCAGAAGAGTCCACGCGGAAAGGGGGTGCAAAGGACGACCGGCACGTTATAATGTACTGTTTGCCGAGCTGGGCTCTATATTTAGAACGAGGGGGGCGCGTACTCAATGTACAGCTTGCATAGGTGTATATATGTAGGGGGGCATGCACACGCGAGTCTGCCGCAGTCGTTGACCTACCCTCCCGCGCCTAACTGGGTCTGACGCCACGTAGTTGTAACCACTGCGGGTAATGCCGCGGCACGCAAAGGTATTATACATATAAAGCGGGAGGTTATTGCGCTGACCTGCAGCAGCGGGGCTATATACATACATACGCGTATTATATGCGACATCCTTCCGTCGTCGTCGTCGTCCTTTCCGTTCCGTTTGTCGGTGCTTTGTACGCTCGTTCGTTCGCGTGTTGCGGCCTGTAGTCTGTTTCTACCCCTGTAGATCACCGACTGAGCGAAAAACAGACAATATATACAACCGCAGTCGAGCAGCTTGATGGTATTATCGGAATACCGGGTAGGTGTGTACGGATGATCGTTTACACAGCGCGTATCGATAACCAGCAGAGTAAGTATACAATATGTTCGTTTCAAATTTCCCGGACGCACCCGCAAATTATTCACTCGACGATGATGATAGCAGCGGCGCGCCGGCGTCGGGGAAGTACGATATTCCGTTACAGATGGCTGAGTGTACAATAATACGGTTCGGCGGGTGCTCTAAAATTACACCGGGGAGTAAAGTAAAGCAAGCCTATACATGTACGGCTGGCGAGGACGAGCTGGAAGATGAAAACGCGCGAAAGTCGGGCGCGAGTGCCGTACCGCGGGAAGCGGAAATTGCGCGAGCGACTCGAGTTTCGAATTTCTGTTTTACGCGCAGTGTGTATTATATGTATATGCTCTCGGAGTTCCTCGTTATTATTTGGATGAGTCCGGTAGACGCGAAAATTGCAAACCTCTATTGCGGGTATTTGTGTGTTTTTGCATGCGTAAATGTGTATCACGAAAAATGGCGAGAAATCGGTGATCAACCAAATATTTATCGACCATGAACCAGTCAAATAAGCGATTGTTGATGTTGATACAAGCAACGAGTTTTATTATTAATTCGTTTGCCAGTCCGGCCATTAAATTTATTAAAGCGCAGAAATCAGGGGATATTGGACTTGTATTTCGAGGTCAAAGTAAACTCGTCGGCGAGTGAATTAATATTAATATAAGGACCACGCAGCTATTGCACGGTGTTTGTGATTCTTACCGCTACGCTACCTTTTTCTTCGTCGTCGTTGGAGAAATTTAATCATACGTCGAAGGCAAATATGGACACACCACTCATTGGCTCGGGCATGTATACGTGAAACTAATCATTTTGACGTCAAAGTCAATCGAAGAAAAAATATACAAACGTTTAGTTTTTTTTTTCACTGCTCAAGTGTTTTATAGGCTTGAATGAGAGTATTTTTTTTTTAATGCTCACCCAGTTTTTAGTTGGCAAAATTAAACCTTTTGTACCGTTGAGTAATATTTTTTCGCGACCCTTAAATTTTGTATTCTTTACTACGGCCTAAAATGTAAAATACCCAAGCTCAGTGCTGAACAGAAATTCTTCCACTTGATTCGATACAATTTTTTGCATTCAAACAGTGTAAACTAATTTTCTCTAGATAGCCCTTTTGAAATTGAGCCGAAAAAATATTTTCCGTGGACGTAAAATGGAAAAAAACAGGCCAAAATGTCATTACCGTAACGCGGAGCATTCAAAAATTTCATTTTTAGCAGCTTATAATGCCTATGTCTTAACTTCAGCCTTTTTTTAACCTGTATTTTCCAATAATCTGAACCTTCTAGCACCCTTTCTAGTTGTTCAGGACGATAAGTAAAATTTTTGCAAGTTTACAAGGTTAAAATAGTGAAGCTTAGTTCTGACACTTTTGAATTGCACGAGACGATCGAATAATTTAGTAGGGCCAAGTGGTTCATTCTTTGACATTTGGATTTGATTATTTCGTACAGTAGAGCGAACAATAATATTGACCAATATTTTTCAACTAGAAATTCGAACGCGCCTAGTTTAAGTGTCATGGTGCATATAGAGAGTTCTGCTGACTAAAATAAGCGGCCATTACCGTAATACCTCTGATCTGGGAGATATTTTAAATCATCGGTTAAGTAACTATAGTGTACGATATCGTTTGGTGAGCATATGCACCAAACTAAATTTCGTTGAAAAATTTCTATTTAGGGCTTCAGAATTACCAAAAAAGTCCCACAATTACCAAAAAAGTAATACTTTTTTGAAGTTTTTCAAAAATCCCATTGAGATTAACATTTTTGTTCTAAAGATGCCAATAAAGCAACGCCAAAAAGTTTCCAGGTAGTTTGGACCTAACATTTCATAGAAAAAAAAAATTATAAAATTCGAAACACTAAATTTTGAAGATCCTATTTCACACACCAAGATATCCCGTTTTTTACTTAATATATAATGCAGTGAAATTATTGAATTTATTGTGCATACATGATTATTGTGCTACTAGTATTACTCATTATATTATATAATTGCCTTTTATACGTATACGTTATTAAAAACTACTGTATTTAAGTTTCAAGTGTAAGCCAAGTGTACTCACGAAACGTAATTATCTTATTTATAACTCTGTTGTTGATCGCTCACTGCTCAGTATTATACATGTCCACTCGACAAATGACTAGATCACACTATTGACAAAACATCAGGTGAGCTGCGCAGCTCATTGTGCAGAATAGAGTGCGCACCTTGGCTAGGTCACTGACCACTGACTCACTCAGCTGACTAATATAAGCTCACCTGACGTTTCGTTAACAGTGTGATCTAGTCATTCGTCGAGTGAACAGGTAATATATACGGAGCAGTAAGCGATCAACAACAGACAAGGAAAAAGGAAATTACGTTTTGTGAGTAGACTTATCTTGCACTTAAAATTTAAATAGAGTAGTTTTTAATAACGTATCGGTATATAACGTAATAAAATAATATGTTATACAATAATAACAATAATAATAATAATAGTGAAGATGATGATTATGATGATGATGCCTTCATGTTCAGTTATTTGATCTTACAGTATCCACATAACTGCACAGTTAAAAATTTTGTGTAGTTTGCTATTTTACACTTGTTATTTGTGTATAAAATATCAGTGCAATGGCTGTGTAGTTAGTACAAAACGTGTGTAGTCTTTAAAATTAAAAACAGAATGTTTCTGTTTATAATTGAACAGATTTTGAACAGTGATGTAAGACTGCACTCTACTAAATGTCCGACCTATAGTACACCTGAGCTGATACAAAACGGGGGGAGGATGGATAGAGATCCCCCGAAAATGAAATTGAATGTATCGTCGCCCAGCGCCAGCCTTCCTCTACGCCCTCGGGAGGCGTAGCCGGCAACGGAGCACTTATTTGGTCCACACCGTAGAACGGTCATGGAGCGGTTTCGAGGAGAAACCTCTTACCTGTAATACTCCGCTGGCCACACCAGCCCGCTCTCCCACTGCCAAATATAATACTCCCAAGAGGAGGTCTCTGGTGGAGGATGAGGCAGAAGGAGTAACCTTTTCGGCTCAACTGCTAGCTGTTTCTTCTCTCCCTTTGTTCCCCTCCTCCGCTCCGCCTCTCTTGTACATCCCTCTTTTTTCTTTCTGCCCGGAGAGTGCTTTAAAAGTAGCTGCCTGTTGGCAAATCCATCGATCGCCGGCCCGCTTTCCATTCGTATACCTGTATCCGCCCTCCAGGAGCTATTGAACCCTACCCTCAGCCCCATTACCTCGGCGAGGGAGCTTTATTTTCGTTTCATCGATTGGCCTGCGGTGCATTTGCTGAAACTCGGTTTTGCAATCCCCGGTGTGTGTGTGTGTGTGTGTGTGTGTGTGTGTTTGGACCTGAAATGGGAAAAATCTTTTCAAAACTTTTTTCTTTCTATTTGTTTGTATTGGTTTTTATATTTCTAAAACGGCTTAGTATCGTTTGTCGAAACGTAACCGCACAACTTTTGAAACTGAATTGCAATGAAAAAACTGAACTGCGGAAATCGAGCATCTCCGTGCGATCGATCAGAAATGTTTTCCCCGTTGGGAGGAGAAAAAACGTCGGAAACACCAAAGAGACTGGAGAATGGGGGGGGGGGGGGTAGCGTTTTACGCAATCAAGTCGATGGGGGAAGGGTTAAAATAAGACTGGGGAAGAGAAGAAGAAAACGAGCGACAAGTTGATACGGGTGGCGTTTTAGTTGTACGTTTCCGTCAGGCTTCTTTCTCTTTTTCTACTATCTTTTCTCCCTCTCCAATCGGGCGGAACGCGTCTGGGGCTACTGGATCATTTAATTTTAATTTATAGTTAAAAGCTATTCAAATCAAAATTTTATTCAAATATTCGTAATCTTACGCATGACCACCAGCTACAGATCGCCCCGGGTATACTTAGGCCAGTTGAAGACGGCGGGGAGATGAGTAAAATGAAAGGGATTAATAAAACGACGGGGTTGGGATCAATACCGTCCGCAAAGAGGTGGTAAGGGTATGCCCGTAAAAAGTGTTGAATTGGTGAGTGAAGAACAATCACTAAAAAAGAAAATAGCCTTATAATCGACGTAAATACTATTTTTTGTAATTGTATGGATCATTACTTGATGAATAACTTTGCATCGATGATATTTTTGACATCATCTTTTCGGACTGCACGTGGTTTTTTAAAAAACAAGGTCCGCAGAGCGTCGTTCTTTAACATGTTCATGGATATAGAGAATATCAAATATTTTTTAAAACGTTCAGGTCAATTCGTTTCATCATGAATATTTTGTCATTATCGCTTTTGAAGTTACTGTTTATTATTATGATAGATTATTCAATTATAACTAATGATAACAGCAATAATAATATCGCGAGTGAGTATAAAAAATCAAAGTTACCCGCGCACTGCAGAGTTTTCTAAAACATCACCCGATTATAAAAAACCCTACGGTCGACTCGCGCGGAGGCCCGGGCGAATTTTATTCCTCCAAAGCTACCCTGGTAGAAACGTTACTACAATAACTGGCTAGAAACTCGTTTACACGTTAATCTCACGTATGCTCTTACACTTTAACGAGTCTCTAGCCAGTTTTTGTAGTAATTTTCTACCAGGGTACCGGCCCAACTGTGCGTCCACGAATAAAAAGCGCCTCCCGATTGGAGAGACTATCCCTCCATGAGCGAGGTATGCATGCCAGACACTGTCCTGACAGAGTGGCGGGGGCTGGACTCGAAAAATCCCGCGCGCGCTTGACCCCGTCCCACATACGCCAGAACACCGCACGACGAGCAACACCGCGCGCGCCGCAAACCCGCAACTCGCGAGACGATCGCGCGCAAGAACGATCGAATCACTCTCTCTGTCTCCCGACCAAAAACAAAAAAGTCCCTTCACGCCCAGCCTCGAACGGAAAAGTTCGAACGGGGCAAATTATTTTTCTCCCCGGCAGTCCTCGATCGCCGCCGCACGCACACACCCCCCCCCCCCCCCCCCCCGGGGCCACCGCACCCCCCCCCCCGGAAACACCCCCGGCCGCGCTTTTCTCCCCCCCCCCCCCCTCTTTTCTCCCCCCCTTTTTTTATCCGCCCTTCGCTTTTTGCCGCGCGGAGCGCGGCTCGGGTGAGCTTAAACGCCGAGATAAAAGGACCCCGAGCGGGGCGCAGGGGCGTGGGTGTCCCTGGCAAATACACCGGGGGGGGAGATGGTATAAAGATCGGAGGGGGGGGGGTGAGAAAATCGTAGTTACGGAGGTAATGTCGTCCGACCGATTTCGCTGACCCTGGGACCCCTCCGTTCGGGTGTTGCCCAATACAATGGCCTTTGAACTCGCGAAACGCAAATACGCAGCGATACAAGTAGGCTAAGGTTGCTGCCGCGATACGCGGGAAGAAGAAGAAGAAGAAGAGGAGGAGGACTGCAATTAGTGCGCGCGGGCAACGGACGAGATAAGATAAGGAGTCAGAAATAGCTACGAACGTGTTTGCGGGACGCCGGCAGACGCGAGTTTGTCGCTTCGAAGCATTGCGTTTTCGATTGGGTGCGTGATCGAGGAAAAATCTTTTTCTTCGACTCCCAATGTATCGAATACAGAGGGGAGATACATTGCTGATTCTCGCCGAGAGCGGAGAAACCCTCGGCCCAGCGAATCGGCCATTTAGCCCGAAGGAGGCTCTCGCCGAGGAGCATCCCAATCAGGGAAACGGCTTCGGAGATGTTTCCTCGTTTGCCGGGGCGACGGGGACGGTGGAAACTTCCGGGAGTGCGACTGCCGAGGCTTACTTGGAGTATAGGGAACTTTCGGAGAGTAATCGTGGCTGGGTGAGTATAGAAGAAGAGGGCAAATGTTGGCGGGAAAAAGCTTTCAGCTGCTCGTATAACATTGGAGTCCTCAGGTGTCCGACGAACTTGGCCAGTGGACGTTTGTTTTTCAATAATGTTCTTTTCACCGTTCGGAGCTTTCGATTAGAGACGGTGGCCGAAATCAAGGTTTTAGCTGTGGAGGATTTTGGTATTTTTTACAGTATACCTGTGTTTTTCAATTTGTACTTCAATTTGTTCCCTTCCCCAGCGATACCCGATAAACTTGCCGGCGCTCAGCGCATCGATCACGTCCAATTAGAGTCCAACCACGCACAATACAACAATGAGACGATAGCTGGGGAGAGAGAGAGAACGAACAGCCCCGAATCGTCTATTAGTGCTGCCGGCCGTAAAGCTCCTCGTCTGCGACAAAAGCTGAAATCCCCCCCCCCCCCCGCGCCCCATTCTCCCCTTCTCCACGATCGAAACCCACCCATCCGTCTCCCCGAAAGACCCTGTCCCTTTTCCCACCAACTTTTCGGCAAACGCCGTGAACGAATAGAAAAAAAAAACTCCCCGCCGCGGAGGAGAAAAAGCAACCCAGCATCCGTTCACAGCCCCCACAGACCCCCTATCCCCCTACAATAAAAGGTCAAAATATGCTGCTTTTTCCGGTAAATAAAATGGTTCCCCCCCCCCCCC
>JAPYYV010015112.1:0-24654 GCA_030522625.1 Copidosoma aretas
AACGAAGAAGGGAAAAAAAAGGAGACGACGGGGGAGGGGGTGACGCGGGGGGCGCGCCGGGGGGGGGTGATGGAGCAAACACAGCGCGGGGGGGGGGGGGGGGAGATATCTCGCGGGCTCATCCGTCCGTCGTGCGAAGGGAGGGATGGAGAGCGCGCGAGTGCGAATACAACGGACGAGCGAACGAGCACGGATCGAGGCGAGAGACGCATCAGGAGCGCCGGGCCGTGTCCGTCCGCCTTTCTGTATCCGTCCCCCTCCCTCTCTCCGACTGCGCTGTCCGTCAAAGCGATCGTCCGTCATACGCGTACGCGCCCCGCCTGCGCATAATTGATTGCCCGCATACATACGCGTACACCTGTACGTATGTATGTGTGCATGCATAGCGCCGTAAAGCCGTTGGCAGTGAAACGTGATATCATGAGGATGTTTGCGCGAAAGAATCGTTGCTATGGTTTGCAAATAGTCTTGGGATACAATGCTGTATACATTCCGCGTCTCTTCGCCCCCTCTCCGGCGCGAACGCACTGATTCATTTTACGAGCAATCATCCGTCGTGTGGTTCTGCAGTGCTGGAAAAAGACTGATGGAGTAGACATTTTTTTTCTTCTATTTTTAGCCAACATTTGATAAAAAAAAAAAAAAAAAGCCAAATGAAGCAGAAAAATTCGTGTTTCTCAAAAGATCGTTTTATCAAGTTTCAAGGTGGCAAAAAGAAAATAGTGTTCGCGGGCTCGGTAAGGCGACCTCGATTTTTCTCACATAATAAGAGCATGGTTGTAACAAAGGTAAGGGTGTACAAAATCGATGTTTTTATGTTGCCATTCAGAATTTCGTTTCGCGAAATCAGGGATGGATGAAATTATAATTGAAAATTATCTTTGTTTTTTTGGTTTAAGCATTGATTGCCGGGCTTTGTATGTTCTGTTTAATTTCAATGTACCTACTACCATTTGTGTACAGTATGACTTTTTTTTTTACAACGTACATCGACACTCATATAGCATACAAATAACGCGTTAAAAAAATAAAAAAATAGCATATATGTAACCATGCTGAAGATATACATGGCAAAGTAATTAAAACAAATGTCCAATCACTACCTCGTCATCACTGTGTTGGACAATCATTTAATCTGCACGTTCCACTCTTTTCCCTTCGTCAACAGTTAAAACTCGAAGCGGGATGGACTTAATACCCCTCCTCATATAGATCTCCGCTATAGCCCGTGATTCAATTGCTTTATCCAGTAACCGAGTCTCATTGGAATGTCGTGGAGCTCGCATATTTAAACCAGCAACCACTTTGCCCGGACTGCCTTATTTCGGATTAAACGTACGTATAATGCATACAATTGCGCCAACTCTATTACCAATCGAAACTGAATCAAATCCAATTGTGAAACTTTGAATAATTACAAAATCCAATAATCTATTATTCACGGGTGCCCGGAGTAAAACATCAGCGACGAACCAATCGGCTATCGGCTGATTACGAAAAATTACATTACCTGCAGTAAAGTAGGGCGGTACGAATTTTCCCTCGTTCTAACGACTTCAAAAAATCGATCGAACCAAACGCCGCGGCAGGAGATGTAGTAAAAGCGGTACATGCGCCAATATAACCAGCGATGGAGCAGAAGAGGGAATCAATGCAGCTATATATGTACTCAACTCGCGTGTGTCCGCGTCGAAGCGAGCAATAGGTAGCTCTAATACGGTTATAATGAATATAATATTCATCAGCCGTACATGCATACACCCTAACGCAAACGCCCAACGAATTGAATCGATCCGGTCTTTTTTTTTTTCCCGCCGCGGAAATCGGCTATGCAAATGAGCGAATTGATGGATGCGCGCGCCTATACATACAGCTGATGGGTGTATAACAATAGGGCGCGTCGGGAGGGGGGGAAATGAGGGGGGGGGCGGCTGCGGCGCGCAATCGGCAATGGCGGGACGGTGCAGCAGCAGTTATGCCCGGGAAAAAAGGAGAGAGGACGGGCGGAGGACGGGCGGGGGGGAGAAAAAAAAGAAGACGAGCCGGGACTAAATTGCGGCCGAGCTTCGGTGTTGCGTAAAATTGCGACTTTTCGCGGCTGCGGGCGCGCCCCGCTCCGAATATCGAGCAGCGCCCTGCGACCGTTGTATTATGTACGTGAGTATATATACGTACATAGCAGCTGCGCGAATCCATTTTCCGCGTCCTGGGCGCAGCAAAAAGAGGAAAAAGTCGCGAAATAGCGCCGACGCGATCACGCGGGCTCGCTGCGCTGCAGTAGAACCGGGAGCGCACGGTGAAATTCACGAGCGGAGAACTTGGACAGGATCGAACCTTGGATTTTGACGGTAATTTATAGGGATCGTCAAGCGCTGCGCGCGAAAAAGGGTCAACGGGGCGGCCGCGGGTGCGGCCTTCCAGTGTTCCAAACAAGTTTCGGAACAATAGAGTTCCTCGGCTGAGTGTGTCCATAGACGCAAGAATCAGATTTTTCCCTCCGTGGTCTGCCTCGGGATATAAGGTTTCCTTCTATAGCGCTGGTATAATTATGTGTATCAACAGACGCTTGTGGATCCAGAGGTAAGTATATGACTACGGGGCAGATGCTGGGGTCCGATTGAATGCAACGGTATAAGTAATCGAATTCGAGTTTGACAGTCATATCACATGCTAGATATCTAATAGAAAGTCACTCTTATGTTGCAATTTAGATTTTTAGCTTGTTGTGATACGACGGTCCAACTCGAACTTGATCGCATATTATATTGAAACACTTAATAAGACCCCTGAAGCGGTCGATGGCCAGCCGGAGATTGTTCAAACTTTGAGAGTCATTTGGAAGTCATTTGCAACATTGATATTCAACCAATATTTGTAGTTACAGTTTCAGTTGTACACAATAATTGGCTAAGTTGGGTATATCGATGATCGTATAGGTATGTGTTTACGAAAGCTAAAGTAATTAAATTAAATTCAAAATTCAAAATTCAAAATTCAAAATTTAACGTCCCGCCAAAACGACTACTACACTTTTGGAATAGTTTAGATGTAGTGTGCACCCCGAACGAGCACAAGCACATCACATGATTTGCCTACTATCGGATACGTAATTAGATATCCTATTCAGCTCACGTACAAGCCAGGCACTTCAATTGGAGTACCCCCAATTGTCTGATACACCCCTGTATAAATTGTATTATACTAAAACTAAACGCGATAATGATCGGATAAGCTTTAACGAAATGAACTTTGGTCTGCAGCGTAGAAACGTCGTATACTCTAAATTGATGAGTTCAATGCCGGCCGGCTCCAAGATAAATGCGTTAATCGGATTTGGGGTTACTCGACAAAATCTCGACGGGTCGACAGAGCCGCGACTACTAATTCTTGCACATTGTCAGTGTTCCCGATATCTTCCAAAACAACTTAGCAGACACGAAACTTTTGACGGTTTATTGTGACCAAGGTCTGTGAGTGATTCGAATCACCCACTCCGTATCTCTCCTGTGTTTCCCGACTTCGGTTTTAATTGTATGAGGAGATAAAGACGCTCCGATCAACCCTCATTTGATCGATCGTGACGCGGTCTTCATAACGTATCAAAGCTATTATGTTGACACACTTTTATTAAGCAAAATAAAGAAATTAATAAAAAGTGGAAACAAACGAACGTATACATAAATGAAAATAACGCTCAAGAACGTAGAGTATCTACTTATAAATTGAAAAATACGAAATTTTCTCGTCCTGCCTTACTCGGCTGTATCTACTTAGTTGAATACGCATCGGGCCAATAACAACAGTCAGTCTCGTCTCATAGTATATTAATACCTTCTGTGCAATGTATAAAAAAAATACCACTCAGAATGTACACAATAATAATAACGAAAATGATAATAATAACAACAATAATATTAATAAATACAAGTCAATTAACACTCTGGTTGCATGATCCAATCGTATCCCCGTGCGCACACCATCCTCTTTACTCCTCCGTCAACTCGCACTGCTCCCTCCTCAAAACGCGCCAAGGACAGCTGTACGCCCGTGCATGCTCTGATCACAGTTGCACGCACAAACTTCAATGAGTCTCCAAGAGCGTTTCTCCCTCCCGGCTCCCGCGGGCCCGCGAAAGATGAAACAAGATCGCGTAACGAGCCGGGAACGGGAGCAAAGTTTCGCCCTCCCGTCTCCGCCGCGTTACCCGCGAAGAAGAGAACGCCCCGGCTCCCTCGAGTGTCGTCGACGGTGGCGGTGACGGGAGTCAAAGCCGGCGCGCGTTAATTAAACACGCCCCCCCCCCTCCCCCCACTACGCCCGCGAGAACGAGGCGGCGGCGGTGGCAGCAGCTTTTCTTATTCCTTTGCCCCGACCCTTCGCTTGGGCAGGTACATACATACGAGTGCCTACTCGGAACTGCTCGCCCCCCCCCCCCCCCACAGCCCCGCCGTGACCGTCGTCTAGCCTATGCCCGGGGGGGAAATACAGAGAGCGTACAGAGGAAAAAAAATTAGAGCGTTCGCAAAAAGCTCGCGCCGTTACGTGTCGCCTTATACTCCTCACAGGCACGTCATCGCTTTGACTTTCCGTCCGAAGGTGTATCCCACCCCCGTTTGGTGAAGAGTCGCGGAGAGCCGAGCTGATGATGGTTTCGACGGTCGTTTGAATCGCCCGCGACTTGACTTTTTTTTTGGTCATTGCAGTTGGTTGATTTTTCAACATCACCCCCGCAAAAGCGCTGTTTACTCTCTAAAGCGAATCAGTTAAATTTTACCGTGAATTTGTTAATTCTCGCTCACTTTTAACGATAAGCAAACGACTTTAAACTCACGATAGGTCAATATGGACTTATTTGCAGTGAATTTTACCGATTGAACTTTGGAGAGTATGAGGAGGACAAACGGGTAGAATCGCCCCGCCTGTTAGCTAAACGCTCGCGGTAAGTATCGCGCGGCCCTCCGGCCGTAACGGGGCATTGCTCCACGGAAGGGCGGACGTGATTGCAGAGCGCCCCATCGTGGGGTCTAGACCACGGAGCCCGCACGCCGGGACGTTAGTTCCAGTAATTAAGTTGCACATCACCTGTTCCGAGAGCACGGTAGGCTAGCGCGCTCTTGTACACACACACATATACATATATATATATATATATATATATATGTACGATGGTCGTGGGGAACTCGCGTGAGTGTGTCTCATCGCTGGCACAGGGGCGGGTAGAGGAGAGAGCACAGCCCGGCCAGGACTCGTTGCGGAAAATTCGAGAAAATTTCGGGCTCCATGCGGGAGCGTATGAAAGCAGGATGGACGCCGAGCCCCGTCGATATCCTCCCTGCCAGGCTTTCGGGCACGTTCATGAAAATTCACGACAAGTGCGCCTCTGCAGCTACGTTGTAACACCTCCTCCCGCGCGCGTTGCCATTACGGCCCTCTTGCAGCGCTTTCTTTTTTTGCCCCCCGACGCGGACGGTAGCGATTTTCGGCCTATTATCGACTGCTGGACGATGCGTATTGATTATTGTTACGCGCGAGAGCTACCATGTAGTATGACCAGTATTGTGCTGACGATGATGCGGTAGCTACGCTGTACGGTATGTTAGTTTAGTTTAGTTCAGTTCATTCGTGGCCCATAATAGTACAGCGAGCGTACAATAATACAGTATCATTTACGTAGCGCATAAGTTGAAATTTAACGGTCACTAATTATGACGAAATAACAACGTGAAGTCGAATGGATGAAATTACCCAGAGGCTAAATAATTAAATTGGAGAATAAAAAAGCGTGTTACTGGTCATTAAAATGAAAAAATAAATGATAAGTAAGAAAAAAAAATACAAAATATGTGTTAAAAAAAAAAAAAAAAAAAAAAAAAATGGGTTAATCGAATAGATAAAATTACATATTCAGAAAGTATCGCAGCTAAATATTAGTACCAACACAGTTAAACATTTTGTGTAGTTTGCTATTTTACACTTATTATTTGTACGAATCACACACAATTTATGTATTTTCGTACACAAAATAGTTGTACTTCCGTACACAAAAATTGTGCATAAGATATGAGTATAATGGCTGTATAATTCAAGATTATTTTACTATCGACTCGAAATTCGTGTAAAATATAATTTACACAAAACGTGTGTAGTCACCAATGTAACATCATTGCCGGCACTCGAAACTTTAACAGACGAATTTCTAATAACATACGAGCATGAAATATCCCGTTTCATGAAATATCGCAGGTTTTGTGAAATAACCCATGTACGTTATTAAAAACTACTCCGTCGTGAGTTTCAAGTGTTGGCAATGATGTTACATTGGTTGTCAATGTTAATTAATTTATTTATGTGTACATTATATACTAAAATAACTAAATATGACATTATTATGATATAACATATTATTTTTTAACACATTATACACGTATACGTTATTAAAAACTACTCTATTTAAGTTTTGAGTGTAAGATAAGTCTACTCACGAAAGACAATCTCCTTATTTCCTCCTCTGTTGTTGATCGCTTACTGCTCCGTATGATACGTGTTGACTCGATGGATGACTAGTTCACACTGTCAACGAAACATCAGGTGAGCTGCGCAGCTCATTGTGCAATATGTGGCGCGCAGCTCAGTCAGAATGCTGACTCAGCTGTCGCTGACTAAGCTGACAGTACGATGTAGTCATTCGTCGAGTCAACACGTATTATACTGAGCAGTACGCGATCACAACAGAGTTAGAAATAAGGAGATTGTGTTTCGTGAGTAGACTTATCGTACACTTAAAACTTATATAGAGTAGTTTTTAACAACGTATACGAATATAATGTAATAAACTAATAATAACTGCAGTTTCGGCAAGCTGAGACTGTCAATGTTACAATATACTTTCTGTAAGGTTTTCTTCTGCAGAGACAGCCGTATAGTTTTTGCAATGTTACCGTACTGATACACTCAACTTTTTTCTCCGTGTATACTGAATTATGAAATTTGCCAGGAACGCGGCTGTTCGAGTACAAAGTTAATTCAAAAACGAGCTTCATATATACATCACGAGATACATGGTTATATTGTATATCGTGACTCGTAACATTTCAATTAATCCGTTCGCCATACATCGAAGAAGAGCGTGCAATATTAAATCACTCTCATATTTTAATGAGCCGATATTAATTTCAACCTGTACACGTGAAATTATATGTACATCGCGAGATCATCCACCTCACGCGTGGTTGGCCCGACCGTCGATTCAATACTTATTCGGCCCGTTATCTATATTAATCCAATTCCCCGTGATACCGACTACAGTGCTTATCACGAATCGGCATGCAGAAAACTAATTGTCCAGCTTCCCCAGCCGTTAGTATTCAGGAAATTTGATTCCACCGCCAATAACGCGCTACGGCATAATTAATTAATCAATTGATTTTCAATCGATATGACGCGTTAACGCGCTCTCGCACACACTCACCTTTTAATCGTAACCGCTGCCAGCCAGAATCCGCGGATGAACGAGATATGGGCCTAAATTAAAAAATACATTAACACACACACACACACACACACACACACGCACATAAATGACGCGGTAATAATAATTATACGAACAGCAATATAATTTCCCCCAACGCCTGAATTGTTAAACAGCGGCCTTGCCGCCGCGGCTAATCATTCGAGCGCAAGATCGTCGATCGGTTCTACCACCCCCTCCCCCCTCCGCTCGTGTACAGTACTTGTACAACGTGTACACTCCCCCGATCTTCCCCGAGCGCGCATATTATACAATATTATACAGCGTATAATGCTACTGTAGCCCTCGCGAGCTAATGACCAGCAATTAATGGTCATTACATCGCCAACAGAGCTCGTCCATCGACGCCGACGCACAACACAACGGGGAGTGCTATAGCAGCTCGATACAACCTCCCGCGATAAACAGCGGCATCAGCCCAGCTCTGCACGCTCCTCGTGCAGTGTATACAAGCAACCTTATACTCGTCGCTTCATCAATCATGCACTCGGCCGGCCGTGGGGTCTAAATCAAGCCCTGCTGCGTACTTTACTGGCACTCCGAGCGCGCTGGCCTATACCAGGGTACGAAACTTATATATATATATATACACACATACATATTGTATATACATATATGTATACACCAGCCGGCAGCGCCGGGCGTTAAATGGCCCGAGCGGTTCCGGAAACTGCCGCGTCCCGCGTACCTCGTACACCCTCCCCCATAAATATATTACATACAGGTACAGGACCCACGGGCGCTCGCGCCCAAGACGCCGCCGAGACTTTCCCGCCCCGTGTTGCGGTGTATAATATGCAGAGCCCCTTTCCCGAGCAGTCGCCGCTAATTTATGTCAACGCACCGACGTTGTTTGCTCCCCCGCGCTGCTGTCCCCCCCCCCCCTTCTGCACCCAGCTCGTGCTCTTTCGCCCCTGGAATTCACCTAATGGACGTGCGGGTGCTCGCGGTGGAGGGGATTCGAGGGCGGCGCGTCTTTGTTTTTTTTTTTTTGTTTCCCCCTCCGTGAAGGGAAATCGATGGCTCACGTTCGGAGAGCGCGCTCCCGGGTTTCGGGGGTTTTATTAATTTATTGTACCGCTGTCGTCTCTGATAGCATGCAAAGGTTACAGGACATAGTTCGGGTTCGACTTTGAACGTTGTGTTCCGATACAAAGTAATAAAATCATAACGAATATCCATGTATACGCGCCAAGATACCTATGGGAGGAGACCCTTGTACAACCGTCGACTCGCCATCAAAGAACATTATGCAGGTCCCGAAATCACCTATCATCCGCACCGTTATGTAACGACTCGACGAAAAAAAATTTCCCCGCCGGCCATCTGGATTACATTCCATAATCCATATACGCGTATGCGCGCGGAATGCAGTAAGGAACACCCAACTGAGCAGAAGAAGAAGAAGAAGAAGTAAGAGACGAGCTGCACTAACGCGGGGCGGGACCGGAGAGCAGTCCGCGGAAATTACCCCCCTGTTAGCGAGTTAAAGAAACTTTCTCGCTTTCCAGGCCGCCACTGGTCCTGCCGCACGGCTGCAGAGTATTATTAGTAATAGCGCGTTGCACGGCGAAGCGTAAGAACCGAGCGGCCGGGGTGGATCGTGCCGGAGTACAGCCGCGGACTATGCACCCCCAAGCGCGATCTAGCCCCCCCCCCGGCCGGAGACGAGCGGCGCTTCCGCGGAGCCTCAAGATTTTTTTTTTCTCCCGCGCGAGCACGGGAGTCCGGTCCCAACCCAATCTGCCGCCGGCTTAACCACCCCCCCCCCCCTGCCCCGGTGTTTTCAACTCGGCCGATCTGCTCCACCGTCTCTTTTTTGTTCTCCCTCATCCTTCTCCCTCCCTGTGTTGTTTGCAACTTTCGCGCCGGCCATTTGCGGGGCAACGAGACTCGAGGCTCCGGGGGCCTTGTTATACCGTACAGCACGGCTGTGTGTTTTCTTCGCCGATGGTGTAATCAGCGAGCAGCCGTACATATGTCGGGCTCTTTCTCCTTTTGAGCCATTGTGGTGTGATGTATATAATGCGCACAGAGAGTTTTTCATTGCACGTAAGAAACATTTGAATCATTTGAATCTTTGCGTCGAAAATCTACGCGTACGTTTGTCGAACATGCGGGTGCGATCAAACTTGCGGCAAAAGGATGGGAATTTTCATCAGTTTCTTGCGTGATGCATCGAATATTCCGAGCCACGCTCGCATTGTTTTACCCAACAGTCGGTACAACGTTGTGAGGATACGCTTTTTGCTCAGCTGAGTATAGAATGTGCCCTTTCACGGGCGCGAGAAACACCGAATGAGGATCCTACGATCCGCAAGCTCGGTACGCCATCTGTGCTGAGCTTGCGGATCGTGGGATCCTCATACGGATAACTATCTGCCTCCCTCGAGCTTTCGATCCTGACCTTCCAACGGCACGTCCTGCCATGCTCCATTCTTGTCTACCGCCGATGCTCTTGCCGATTGAATTAAGGAGGAAAACCATCGTCGGATCAGTATTATGTAAGAAGCCAGGTATTGTCGGAGCAAAGCGCCGCGCTCGAAAGAACACCGACCGGCGTCATCAAAGCGGTCGTTATACTCGTGCGTGTGCGCCCGTTCTCCCCTTAAAAAGTTTCACGAGCGATTTATAATGCAAGTTCGGAAGTATGCTCGTACAATTAACTATGCGAGCCAAGCGACCATCGAGGAAAAATGTTTTTTTTTTTTTTTTTTTTTTTTTTTTTTTTTTTTTTTTTTTTTTTTTTTTTTTTTTTTTTTTTTTTTTTTTTTTTTTTTTTTTTTTGTTTAATCATCAAAGTTTATTGGTCACCGAAAGCTTGACCCGGTCGGGTGCTTTCACGAGTCTGCGATACCCGTATCGATCGACGGTCGTGAGTAATTTAGTAAGAGGAGAGTTCGTCGGCTGATTTCCCCGAAGTTACAGGGGTTTTTCTTTTCTCTTGCTTCTCGGCTTCTGTAACACAGCCTCTCACTCACCTTAATTTACGGACAGTTGATTGACAAGTTAATTATTTAATTATTCACTTGTTTAGCTGTACTTCCTTTTTAGTCGTTCACTCCAAAATGACGTACATACATTGTAGTCACGTCACTGCGAATTCTATCGTACGATGCAATCAATTACAACCGCAATTGATGATGAAAATTCAACGAACGAATAGTATCTTAGGTATAACTCGAGAAACTTATGTAAAAACGTGTACCTGCTTAGCCGCTTGCTGAGTTGTATTTTGAATGCGTTTGAACTTTGGTGATTCTGAGGGAAACCGCTTTCCAAAAAATCATTCATCATCATATGCACAGAGAAAATATGATCGCAAGTATCAAGCGACTATCGATGCTCATACGAGCCATTATGTTATTTGAGTGTTATTTATTTTTTTCCTCAACGAATAGCCAGAACCTGACAAACGCACAACGACCGGCCTCAGCGCGCGCACGCTGAAACAAATTAATCAAGCGCATCGAGCCGAGCGGCGCTCGTTTTCCTTTCACCTCTTCGCGAAGCAATCCACGATATCACGAGCTTTCCGGCCCATTCCTCCCGGCCGGGACGCGCGTAGCCTTTGCGCTCTCATCTCTGTATATGCATCGCGGGTACACTCTGCAGCCTTTGCTGGCTCTCCTGATGAGAGGAAATGAGAAGAGGAACCGTGGGAGGGAGCTACGAAGTTCGCAGTCACGTATGGGCCGTAAAGTACACAGACAGACGCGGGAGAAGAGCAGCGGACCGAGCGAGCTTGCAAAGCTTTCTCTTTGCCATCCTCCTATTCGTGGCCGCGGCGCCTCTTCTCCGCCCCGCGCTTGCTCGCTATACGTATATATACACGCACAGGCTTTCCAGCGGCTTTCATTATGAGGAGAGTAAATTCACTTCGCGGGGGGGGGGGGGGGGCCCGGAATTTTTGATAAGGGGGAAAAAAAACGTTTACCGGGCCCTTGGTTGCAGCCCGGTTTTTGCCCCTCTCCTGCGCATCGTTTTTACAAAGCGCGCCCCCAAAGCACGTCCGCCCCCGCCCCTCCATGGCTCTCCGCTTCTCTTTGCGAAAGTAGGTATACGTCCATTTATCTCTCGCCCTCTCTCCCATCGCTTTTTTTTTCATTTTCATTTTTCGGAAGCAGAAGCCTGTCCAGCGCTCTCGCTGATGTTTAATTAAGTAATTAGGTTGTCTTATTTTCTTTTTTTTCTTCCTTCGCTCGCGCTCGTGTATTATTTTCTTTGGCTGTTGCTCGGGCTAATGTTATCAGCGGTACGATTGTGCGAGATCGTTATCTCGACGTGCATGAAAAGTTGGGATGAAATTGTGAGGCAGAGTGTTTTTTCGAATCTTGCCTACGAACCGAAGTGACGAGGAGTAATTACACAGTACTTGGATCTCTAATCAGGACATCCAAGTATAACTCTTGCAGATAATATTTTGTTCTCAAATTTTGAATGAGAAGGTTGGATGTTGCACACGAATTTGTATTCGTTAAAAATGATTTTCGACTTCTGGACATTGTCAACAGTATAATGGGTCAGCCTCATATTAGGTAAAAGTTGACGGTTCATGTGAGATTGCACATTTCGCTATTTCAAAATAACTATTTTTCGTAAATGCCGCCAGCTCGCGATGTTTTCTCTTCATCGCTGAAACTCACTTGATGTTTTCAGGATGATCACGAAATAAGGGAAACGTTGTAAAATCTGATTGCAAAAGCTTACGAGTTCTTAAGCATCCTTTAATGGAGGCTTTTTAAGTCGATAACAAACCACACCTGCTTATTTCCACAAAATGAGCCGGAAATTTCGAATAAACCGATGGATACAGTTTGATACTTTTTGCACGTGTTTTCTGCTCAAATCTTTCAACTAATGAGTAGTTCCCCCCGCGATCTCCTTAATTGCTGTACAAGTACTAATCAGGAGAGTTTTCCAGCTTTTAACATCGATTTTTCACTTTGCCCGCTGCATCGTATTGGCAAATTAACTAATCGCATCCCACGTTTTTTCAAAAATAAACCCTCCTCATACTGTCGCAGACTGCAAAATATGAACGAGAAACAGCGGTCGAGGGAGACGGATGAGCTTAGCAGTCCCAGCGGATCATTACCACGGGCGTATCAGACTATCCGTAAGTCAACATCGCGCCGTAAAGCTGAAGTAAGTACTTTATTAGCGAGAGAGCGGATAGAGCGATGAAACTCAATCCCAAAAGTGCTTATCGTCCCGGCAGTCGGCGAGCATAGATACGCCAGGCGCTCGTGCGCAGCGGAAGGCTGACTGCGCGCGAACTAATTAAAACTTACTGTACCGCGCTTTAAGAAACGTTTCGCGGCGCCACTCCATGATGTACTCTCGGAGCATCCGTCCCAACTATATGCGCCCTTCCGCGCCGTAAAATCGATTTTTATCACCAGCCACTGGAATTTCCCTCTTCCCGGTTCGCGTTAATCCCCACCCCCACCCCTCTCTTCGCACTCGACTGTATTCCTCCCGTCCTTTTTTCCGACTCCGTTCGGTAAATGGAACTCGGAAGTAGTCGGCCGTTGCAGAGGCTGACTAATTAGGAGCAATTTGCCCCTCTGATTATCGGTACACCAGCGGGGCTGGTCGAGTGCTCCGATTGAATTCAATTTTAATAATTGATTCAGCCCACTCATCGACCCATTCGTTCTCTCGCGTACGATGAACCGGCTAGTCGAGAATTTACGAAAGCGCGCTCGGTTTTTTTCTTCATCCATCGTTCGTCAGCTTACATATGGAGCATATACCCCGTTCTTGTTGCGCAAAAGCCCCGACTGCGGCCCTCGATCCATATTGGACGATCCAACGGTCCCATCGTTCGGTCGAATCGAGGAATCATCGTCTGCCCCAACCGCCTCTTCTACAGACAAGCCGATCTCGTCGGTTCGCAAAACAGAGCAGCAAACAGACTGGGGTCGATAAATTTCGGTCAAAGCGGAGCGCCCGCAGCCCCTGTACACACGCCACGGCCCCATCTCATAAACTCGGACACTGTCAAGCGTGCGTATGTATATACCTATATCTACAGGCACAGCACAGAAGCTCGAAAGGGGCATGTATAGAGCGCACAAACACACGAGGCAACCGGACCGATCGAGCCACCATGCGGTGTCAGCCGCCCGCTCCCCGGATTTCATTCAGATCTGATTTGAGGCCGCGCTCTCCTATCGTTCGCAATGAAAGAAGGGGAGGGGGGGGGGGGTGCCTCCCGCAGCAGCAAAGCCGTCCTGTACGCACCGACGCTGCGACCGAACGTGCAGAAAACTCGTGGATTTGCGTTTGGTGGATGATATTTAAATACCTGTGTTCCGTTGTTGCATCATTGATTATCGAGCCGGGAGTGTTTTTTCCGATCCTCTTTTCAACTGAGCAGACATAAACTTTAGTAGTTCTTACGACGGTTATTCATTTATTTCTTATCTCACAGGCACCCTCGAGGTGCTTTATAATAAAAAAAAAGATTATTAGATATTTACGTAATATGCAAAAAAATATCATCAAAAGTTCATCATTATTTTGTATCCGATTGATAATTTAAGTTCACAAAAAGACATTTCTCCATAAGCATCTATCTTGAGGTATGACGAAAGTATGAAAACGTTCAGCATCATTATTTGGCCTTGTGGGAACCCCAGCCTTACAAAAATTTAACAGAGTCCTTATTAGCCATTAATTTAGCTGTGCACAAAGTTTCATGAATATCCCGTCATTATTTCTGTTAACTACCTTAACTTCGAGCTGCTTGGGTTGGACTTTTTTCGCGAACTCGATTTGTATCTGTTTCACTCGTAAAGTATATCATCTTTCATCATTTTTAAAAATAAATTGTAATTTAAACGACCACCTATTTTGCGTAAAACATATTTGAGGTTGCGGTTGGTATTTTTATTCACAACCAATTGTATGATTTCATTGTTCATGTGATCGTGCAGCGTTTCCACTGATTCGAAAATTAATGCAAACGCAACGGACCATAACAGTGATGAAAAAACAAAAACAAAAAAAAAACCTCGAATACCGCTCCAGTGGAACGTAGATCAGGACCCACGATTCGGGAGCCGAGAACCGATCGACGTGTTTTCGCGCGGATGGACAGATCGATGCCCGCCCCACCCCCATTTATCGTCGAATTCTTCTTCGCGCCCAAGCTACAGCCGCGAGAAGCAGCCGCGCACAAATTACAGGATTAAGAGAGCTGGAGTTATCTCCGACGGGCATTTCTCGCCCGGAATCTCCCCTGAAGAAGGAACGACGTCCATAGTGCACATATACGTACAGCAGCGGCCGGTCGGACTGATGGCTGGCGAAAAAAAAAGTGCCGCTCACCCATCACGTCGGGAGAGCCCTCGGTTCGACCTTTGCCCCCCCTTCCCCCCCCCCCGCCCCCCCCCCCCGCAAGCTGCCGGCAGCCTAGCTCCCTCGGGGCGTCGGGGCATACATCGCGATCGTTTACCCCGCGGAGCCGATAAATTCGGTGCGGTCGAGGACTGGCTGTTCGAGCGGGGTCGCGAATATTGGGGAATTTGAAATAAGCACGGCTCCATTTTAAAATCGACGCTCCCGATCGCGAGCCGTAATCGTCCTGCTGTGATTTAACAACGCGCGATCACACTCGTGTCAGTCCGTATGAAACAACATCACCGCAGTAATCGAACAAACTATCTTTGATGTACGATTTCGCACCCCGCGTACAAATATACAAACTGTATGTCCGTTCATCCATCCCCGGGGCAAGGGAATCCGTACACAACCAGTCCCCGTTGCAGCATATTATATACAAGGCTCGGAAACCGTTTCAAGCCGGAGGCAAACTGTAATCCACGTTGGAAGCCGATCTCGCGAATCGAAGATCGATAGCCGGAGTACGAACTCCATTCGGCGTCGACGAACTTTTTATCAATAAGAAGAAGAAAAAGCCCGCGGAGCCCGGCTCGGGGTGGATAAAAAGAGCGCGCCAACGTAATTATTTCTGCGCGTCGGCCCGACCGGAGCGGAGCTCACGTCCGCGGCATGAATCGCCCCCTCCTCCCCGGCAGAGACGATGGAGCCGTTTGGCCGATGTACTATATACGTGTATACACCAGCGCCCGCGCGCGTCAGACGCGCCCCTAAATCAGCGCGAAGCGCCCGTTTCCGCTCCCGATGGACGATCGCGGACGTGCCGGGGCGCAGTGCTCCGCGGCGGCCCGGCGGTCCACGTACACCCGCCCCTCCGCCCTTCGGCCCGCTCGGCGGCCAAACGGGCCGCGATCGAACTCCGATTTCCGCTTCCCGAAAACTTTTCCGGCGATCGCCCGGTCGGAATGGCTGCGATTTTCCCCGGGACGCGTGCGACGTTCCATACATGCCCCGGGCCTGCGCTTGCCGATCAAGAGTCATTGGGGGGGGGGGGGGGGGGCGAGGCCGCCGGGGGGGGCCGGGCTGGCGGTGATGCGCGCGAGTGATCTATGCGTAAAAGTTCGGGTCAAAGTGCGGCTGACAATGAAAAGGGCGTTTTATTTTCGGGGACGAGCTAGCGATACCCGAGTCGATCGCTGTGAGGGGTGGGAGAATGAAACTCCAGCGTCCGCGATCGTTCATCGCACGGCTGCAGTGGTGGGCGAAATTCGAGTTCAGGATTTCAATGGAGTTCGCTTCGCGATCGGCATTGCTCGTGAAAAATCTGTTTGGTCCATCGGGTGGATTGTCGAAAAAAAACAAAAAAAAATCCGCGTCTAGTATTTTTTGATGATCGATACGATGGACGGGATGGATTTTCTTTTCACGAGCAATGCTAATTAGGGTTCAAAAAGTCTTCGAACTTCAATTTTGCTGTTGCATACCCACCAATGTAAATACAGCGTAATTATGCAATAGTGGGTCGGTTATCGAGTCGGTGGATGTATCAATATCATAATTGTACCTGTAGTCAAGGTCCGGCAACTGCCGGTCAGTTTTGATTGGAATGAAGCCACGCGTGATCGGAAAAATCGAGAAAACAGACAATAGCAAACTTACCATGCAGGAATATTCGAAAGCGCATTTTTGAAATCAGCCGAATGTCTAGAAATGTTGCCGACCCAACATCGGGCAGTCCGCAATGAACTGACCGGCGTCGTTCCGAACGTCAGGCAAAACCGTCCGGGCCGGCGCGCAACAGCCGGTTAATTCCACGCTGATCGTCGCACGAAAGGGCCCGAAACGTCGGGCCACGGGCAGCCCACGCGGCGCTCGAAAAATTCCCTCGCGCGCGGCGCATCAGCGACCCCCGGTGGGGATATACATTGTTTTGGGGTGTACGGCGGAAGCGAGCCCGCCGGCGGAAGGGGGCCCCCCCCCCCCCCCCCCCCCTCGTCGAAATAACAATGTCGTTACGGCGAGCTGTGTTCGGTCGAAGCTCGCAAGCCCAGAGGGGGGTAGGTGGTCCTGCCGGAGGCGCGCACACCTGTATGCATTTATGTACGAGCCCCGACGCGGAAGCATCGCGTCACGCTCGGCTGCTGACGCGCCAACACACATATGGCTCGGGACAACCCCCCCCCCTCTCTCCCTCAGCCCGCACGACGCTATCGCGTGCGATAATGGTAATACCGAGCTCCGTCGGCCACGGGCGACATTTGTTTCTGCATCTGTGACGAGCCCCCGCGCGGCATTCCCGCGGTATACTGCGTGAAGGCCGTTCGATGTATGGTACCAGCAATTATTATTACGCACGGGTGGGTGCTTTTTTCCGCTCGGCGCTTCATCCGCTCCGAAATACTTTTCTGTTTTGTTTTTTGTTTTTTGGTACTGGACGTTTTTACATTTGGCGCGAGATTTATGCCAGGAATCGTGCAGTTCCGAATTTGACTGTATCTGTGTCGTTGAGATGCATATGGGGTAGGGTTTATTCGACTTTCGCTATATGGTACCATCATACTGGTATGATGGAGGCAAAAAAACGAACAGTCACATGTTCATCGAGACAAAGACTCCGCGAGTATTTTTGCATGTAATAATACGCAAAGCTCGTGACATTACGCGTAATGCAAGGTTTGCGGTTTTCCGGTGGGTGTTCCCACTTTCCTTTCACAAAGACAGGCAGCAATATTTTTTCATCGGCATACTTTTGTCGAGGAATTCGGGTGGGCAATTTTTATTGCTATGACTTGTAATTCTAGTACACGCGAACAAATTTACGTGGTTACATCAATAATTCATTTCCGTTTGAGTTTCCGGGAATAGCCATTGCAGCGTTAAATGTGCCACCCGTTTTTAAGCATACCTAAAACAGAAAGACGAGAAAGTAAAGGCTTCCACAAAAAAAATTATATTTTTTTATGCATTGCAGTATATTGATTCCTCCGCACTTTGAGTATCTCGCGATTCGTATCGCGATTCCGTTAGTACGGCATCTGTCCATACTACAAGTGTATGCTATAACCTCGAAGAGTGCAACCGCTGCAGAACCTCTGCGACACTTGACGCTCGAAGAGGAAGCCAAGAGGAAAAATCGCGACCGGTGGTCATTTTTTGCCAACACCCTTCGCCCAACCGTCGGCAGTTTTATCATCGCACTAGACTTACACGCGCACGCATCACTCGAAAGAGTCTAGTCGATCGAAAAGCGCTGCCCAGCCTATATATCTATACATGATACCGTTATAGTGCTGGCATAGCAACTGTATACTCGCAAACCGGGTCTTCTCGGGAAGCAATAGTCTTCTTCAAAGCTTTATTCAACATCGTTTCACTTTTAAAAGCCTTCTTCTTATAGTATTCATAAAAAATTAATGTCAATGAGATTTCGCAATCAACTATTTGCGACAGTTGGCGGTTTTCACAAGCAGCATACAATATTCAAGTTTTCAATTTAATCATCGAGCGACCCAGATATCTCTCGGTGGATGCAATGTATGATTTTAATGAAGATTTAATTGTTCAAAAGCGAATGTTGAATAAATTGAACGGTATCTTCGATCGAAACTGGAACAGGAAATGTCTATAGGGTTGTGTTCGATTATTCAACAAAGAAAAGAAAAAAAAGAAATGGATGGAAGAAAAGGAAGGAAGAAAGAGACAAGTCGACAGTCTGAAGCACTCGACGTCGGACATCAAAAAGAATGTTATGCTCTCGACGCGTGCAACTTTGTTGGTGTGGGGCAACAGAGCCCGCGCAACGGGAAAATAGATAAGGAGGGGGGGGGGGGGAGATTAGCTACGTAGAGCTACGGGGGGGTAGGAGGGGGTCGAAAATCACAAAAATCGAGACCACGTGGTTTGTGTACGGCCCCAAACTTATTTTACCAAAATAAAAATGCTCTAAAATTTGATACAGTTTATCCCTGAATAGCGTTTATCCCTGTACAGTAGCAAATGACTTTTGTCATGGCAGAGAAGTTATAAATAATATTACTAAACAAATAAAGACTCGAAAAAGACAAAAAATTCAGTATTTCTATTTTATATTTGTCGAAACTTTTTCTACAACAATAGAAAGGCCTCAAAATTTGTCTATTTATGGCTTTACTGTTGTAAAATACAATTTTATTGATTTTTAGGTGTCAAAAAAAAAATTATTTATTGGTTTTATTCAAATAAAAGAATTGAAATCTAGAAAATACAGTTTATCATGAAAATTTACTACAACACGGTCCCTGGCATTAAGATTTTCATTTGAATGGCATTACTCGGTACTTAGGTATGAAAAAATTTAATTGCATTGGCTTGGAGCTGGCAGAAAAGTCGAAATAAATGTAGTTAATCAAATAAACTAATGGTGCTGCCAGACACCTGCTGTTTTGTATAAAAATTGCCGGTAGGTAGCACTTGAATAATATGATTTTAATTTAAATAGGTATATTTGTTGATATACTGCTGTTTATTAGATCGGGGTATGTTTCGTTGATTGCGGAAAAGTTTGAGTCAATAATATTAATTGAATAAAAACAATGAAATGCCGGAACACTACAGTGTTATTAAAGTCACTTACATTTTCGATACAGGTAATAGGAATTAGAGCACTTAAGATAGTAGGAATTATACACAACTTAATTTATTCTGATGGCTATTTAGAATTAATTGCAATTGATGTAATGCTACCGAAAATTTTCAGATATTGTAATTTTAAATTATATAAACGAGTAAAATATAAACTGCGTATAAACAGCTATTAAATAATAATAAAAAATTGATTTGAGTCCTATGCACACGGTGTACATTGTAGCTTAGTCCACTTGACTATTTCTCGGCTTAAAAAGTATTCTTACTTTAAGATAAATAATCAAATTTTTATTTTTAACGCATGCGTTAATGCTCATTGAATTGAATACTTTATTCAAATTAAAAATACAGCTTGATGATTTATCAATCAGCTCAAAGTACTATGGGATATTTTGTATCAAGTCACTATGTCCTTATCCTAATTTTCGTACTTTTTCAGTCAAGTACAGTCATTTTATTATATAAAAGGGTCGTATAATGATAAATAAAATTATTTTCGTTAAAAATTTTATGTATACTCAAAGTAGCCAATTATTTTTTTTTATAGTTGCAGGTACTATTTCTTACTATTTTAGGATGTATTCTGATTGTGACGGTAAATTTTGAACTTTTTTTTACTTTAAAGAAAAAAAAAAATCATATCTAATAATATTATTTGAACTGATAGAGTGCTCTGAATGGAAGGGCGCACCTGATAAAGGAAGTACTATAAATTTATAAAATTAAAGTGATGTAAAAAAGTCTAATCATTATTGCATTAATGTTTGAATTGCCGCGCCACGTGACATCTTACGCATTACAGTCGGCTGGCAATACGGATCTCTCCAAATCTTCCTTCACCTTCGCGCAGATTTTTCTGCACATCTTATTGCTGGCGTCGGTTATTTCATAGTGGGTGAACTGTTTTCAACTAGAGCAGGACACTTACTGGCGAGTTAAATTATTTTCGAGTGTTGGAATTGCGATCATGCTGCACCGCTGCTTGCTACCGTTTCATTGGAAATTAAGAGCGTGGTTGAACAAGATGTTTGTATGTACGACACTGAGTATCAATATCTCACGTTGTGACGGAGTTAAGTATGCCTTCTACACTATCTACAGCTTCGTATAATTGGTGTCAGCGAGCAAGCGACACATCATTTTATTATCACAGTAGTGTTGACTACCAGGTAACCCACGAATGCATATTATAACCAAACTTTTGTTTTTTACTTGCGGAAGACGTTGTTTATTGCTCAGTAACGTGATGTAGCTTTCCATCATTATCATTTGTATAAGTATGTGATTCGTTTGAGCGGTGATGTTTTGTTTAGTTGTTTTACAGTTATGATTGTAATTACACCTTAGAACGTGAGTGCAAATCTAGTTTATAAAAATAGATCTGAAAAAAATTGTTGCTTCCCCAGATGATGTAGCATCAGCTATTCGCTCTTATTGTGTTAACAGTAATTATAGTATTAGTGTTCTCGTGCAATCTTCAGTGGAACTTAGTTTCATGAATCGAATTTGGTTTGAGATTTTCAGCTGATTTAACCCTCTGACATCAAGCCAGAAACTATATCAACGTATCAAAAAAAAGTTCATGCTGTTTTCGTGCACAATTTTCAAAGTATTTTGGATGACTTGAATAGCAACTGTATAAATTCTAGTTTTTGCGAAAGTATAATACATAATGACAGTGAAACCACGGAAAAACCTGTGATAACGTCTCCAACAAGTTCCGCAGACAAATCTGAAAAACCCTCGTGTACTAAACTTCTCAGTCTGATGACCCAAGCAATGTCATTGAGGAAAAAAATGTGGTAAGACGTTATTATTTGTTAAAAAATGTTACTCTTGATTCTAAGATACATAAATAGTAAGTAGAGGACAAATATACGCGCTATATGTAGGTGACATAAAGGAGTTTTTTTTGTACCTAAAAAGAAAAAGTTTTTCATCGGAAAGTTAAATTACGCAATGTTTGGAAACATAAAAATATTTTTTTTATCTATGAAGCTGCTTCTCCTCGGTCTTGCAAATGTCGGGCGGGCATCAACCACGTGCAGCGTTATACTCAGCTAAGTCGAAGTCGACCTGTCCTACCGAGATATTCAGATGCATAGATTAAAATTGCCACCCGTGTATATATTCCTATATCCCCAATATTATAATAAATTATTGTTTTGTTGACCATTGTATATAACATAACAAAAAACTATTCTTATTCGTTATACAAAAAATTTTAATAGATCTATTCCAATATATTTTGATTATATTTTTCTAAATTGCATAATTTTCCTGCTGGTGATTTATCATCAACAATTTGTCATTTCATGACCTAAAAACCAGTTATTTGCAAATGTTTTCTTCAAAAACTCATTTTTGTAAAATCATTGCACCTAACTAATAACGCGTTTAATATTTTCGAAAATTTTCTTAGGTTATTAGATCTGAAATTATTTATGAAGTAAAAAATGATTCGAGAAATAGAAATCTAACAAAAAGCAAAGTAAATGCCAATTTTCAATACAGAATAATCCGTTTCTAACTTTAAAAAGTACACATCTACCTCCAGCTTGCACAGCCAAATCAGCCCGCTGCAACAAAACTATATACATAATTTTCCGCTAATTTGACACTAATTCGTGACATCCAAAAAAAATTTGCCGCTGCACCAGGAAGCCGAGGAATTAGGTGCGTACTGGCTTGACATCAAGCTAGCACAGCCATTACGAAATCACAAGCTCCTGGACACTTGAAATTACGGCTCAACGGCATAATTTGCCACTGATTGACCGCTGAAGAGTGATGGTCAAGCTGATTTTTTCGCTTCGTCAGAAAGCTGAGAAATTAGTTGCGTGCCAGCTTGACATCAAGCTAGCAGAGCCACTAACGACATCTTAAAAAGAAGTCCAGCTAGGAGCATGGTTCCAGCGGCATAATTGGCCGCTAATTTGCCGCTTACCATCTGTACGGTCGATATACCCATTTTTCACCCTGTATCACTGGTAAGACGTGATTTAATCCCCAAAAATCGTATCTTCCCCTTAGTTCTTCGTTTTTATGGCTGTAAACTGTTTTTAAATTTGCCGCTGATTGACCGCTAAATTGTGATAGAGCCGTTTTGTTCTGCGACAAAACGCCTAGACATCAGTTGCGGGCCAGCTTCACAGCCACTAATTAAATCTCAGAATCTTATAAAGCTAGGGACAAGGCTCCCGGTAATTTTGATTCGACGCTCTTAATTTTTAATAAGTAGTCCGTAATATTTATAAAACTGCATCTGGCAGCCAAATCGTAGTAGTAGAACGATCAAATACCAAATTTTACCCCACCTCACCCCAACTAGTCCTGCATCTACCCAGAGCGCCCACAGAGCCCACCTTCGAGTCGTTCTGTGATCCAGAACCAGCCACAAGATTTGGGAACAAATTTCAGCCGGAACCAACTCTGAAAAAATTTCCAAGTTGACCCAACCGAGATTCGAACCCGTGCCTCACTTGACCAGCTTTACCGCAGCTGACCAAGACTTTCTTAGCCAACTGAGCTACGACTGCTCTTTGTAAAGTTCAGTATGGAAATCTTGTAGTGGCAGTTCATAATTTTCATCGTTTTCATTCCATACATAAAAACGATATTAACTGAAAAACGTGATTGTAGTTGTAACACGTAATTAAAAAATGATAAAATTTAACTCTAGTAAATGGCTTTGTGCGTTAGACTCTAATCTTAAGTTACATACTTTATTATTTCCCGAAATTTTATTTTTCGATCAACAAACATATATAAGAATTAATATATAGAACGCGGCTTTTATACTCGATTTTTCGAACAGAATTATTTTTAAGCGTGTGTGTGTGTGCAATTACATTGCACCCGCACATGCATACGCATTGACTTCATACCAAGAAAGTACAAGCCTCTGTTGAAATTCATACTTGGTGCCTCCGTTAATAAAGAGCGCGAAGTGTAGGGATGGAAAAATTTGGAAGATAGGAGAAAAAGGATGGGATTCGTTTCGTCCTCGATCGCTAGCTGGGACTCGTCAGTGTAGCGCTCTACCGATCTAGCTACATACGAGCACGTCTAACACTTGCACTGATACGCGTATATAATCGCGAGGTCGAGTTTGATATAGCGTGTAACAATTGGCATTTTTATTTCAATCGTATGCCAGAATTCATTCAATCTTAATTAAACTCCCGTACTACAACTTGTTCGGTTATTCAATACCTAATACATAGAACGCGGCTTCTATACTCGATTTTTCGAACAGAATAATTTTTAAGCGTGTGTGTGTGTGCAATTACATTGCATCCACACATGCATACGCATTGACTTAATACCAAGCAAGTTCAAGCCTTTGTTGAAATTCATACTTGGTGCCTCCGTTAATAAAGAGCGCGAAGTGTAAAGAAGGAAAAATTTGGAAGAGAGGAGAAAAAGGATGGGATTCGTTTCGTCCTCGATCGCTAGCTGGGACTCGTCAGTGTAGCGTGCCAGCGATATAGCTACGTACGAACACGTCTAACACTTGCTGACTTACTTTTATTCATAATAAAAATTAAACGACTTGAAAAAAAAAAGAATTTTCTCGTAAAAATTTATTGCTTACGGTCAGTGCCCTAGAATTTAACAGTATCTATAACTGAACACTCGTCACATATTAGCTAATTACATTTTAAATAACGATTGCACACTAAATTTTTCATAAAAGTTACTTTCTTAAGACTTATACCTACCAGTAGAAAAAGTTCATCAATAAAATAATAGTTAATACAAATAATTGTACTTGAAATATCCTTGCTTGATGCTCGACCAATTAATTATCATTGCTTTTCTTAAGCCGTCTGCTAAGAAAGACCCATATCTTCTTAAGGCTGTTATAAACATTCTATAATATTTTTATACAAAAAGAGATAAATATCAATAGCTTGATACTATATAAAATTATTAAAGAAAATTTATGTTTGGATTCTATGAACTTTTTACTCAATATTAGAGGTGTTTATTTATAGGTACACAGTTTATTAAGAGTGCCTTAAGCTGAAACTAGCCGCTGGACTTAGCCACTGTACTATATGGCGTGGTCCACGAAAAATTATTAAACCAAAATAATAGATAGAGTACGACTACTAGCGTAGAATTGTTCGCTTTGCATTGCGCTATGG
>JAPYYV010015116.1:0-13387 GCA_030522625.1 Copidosoma aretas
TAAAAGAATAATAAAAATGTTTGAAAATATTGTTATGTAAAGCGTAAAAGTAATAATAATGTTTGAAAAAATTGTTAAATAGGCCGGTTTATATCAACTTGCCACAAAGAAAAAAAACTCTATGCGTAATGATCGTTCGTTTAAAAGGTATTTCAATAACACCAACCTCATGACTTTCACCTTCACGTATTCTAAATAATGGATCGTCGCCTGAACATTGTGAAGACGCCGGAGTAGATTCTTGGCTCGAAAATTGAGAAGAGTTTGGTTCTTATTCAACTTTTACTTTGCGCTTTTTACTTAAACTATTACAAAAAGAATTGTAACATTTCTTACATAAAATATCACCAACAGTTACTTTGTTATGTAAGAATTCCGATACACAATGAGCTTCATCATTTGTGCTAAATATTTTTTTCCAGCCAACACCTTTTTTCAGATGAATATTACAATCTACAAATTTTTTATCCTTGATAGAGCACATGTTAAAATCTGAAAAAAAATAGGTTAATGAGAATCTGTAAAATTTACTTTTTAAAAATTGTATCCATAAAATCCACTGCCCATTGAGTGCGGTATATTTGTAATTGATCACTTTAATTGAGTAGCAAAGTGTATGCTTAAAGACCGAAAATTGTAATAATTTATAGATGCAGTAACTAAATACAGAATTACATAATATATAAGAAGTATTAGTAAAGAAAAAAGTCACATACCGGAATAACCAGAAGTCATATGCATATAATAAAGTCAATTTCCAGAAGTAGTAATGAATAAAGGAATATCAGGTAAATAATAATAATACATTTTGTACAAAATCCCATATACCGCCTTTCGTTATCAACAAACTATGTTTGGATGAATACATTGGAACAAACAACTAGTTGGACATTTGCAAGTTTTGCAACCCGTATGAGAGTGTAAGACCACTCCACAACAATTCCAGATTTAATAAAAATATAGTTGAATAATAATTAATCATTATTCAACAAGCTTGCCTGAACTATTTTTATTAAATTAATTATTCATATCCCAAACAATTATAGCTAAGTAACTCAATAGACGCGAGTGCCTGCCCTTCTGATTAATTTAATTTTTTAAATTTCAAGCAATCAATACTTAGTAACCCAATAGACTTAACAGGGGCTCGATTGAGGTAGTTAAAATGAGCGAGCGATTTTAACTTTCTCGCGATTTAGAAGGTGAGAATACAATTTTCTCAATACTAAACGCATTTAAAATCGCAAGAAATTTAAAATCGCTCGCTCATTATCGCTACCTCAATCGAACCCCTGCCTGCTTTTTTAATGGTTAAACGAATTTCTCGTGTCTCAAGCAATTAGTTTTTTTCTGCACTTGTGTTTATTTTTTAACAAATGTAAATAAGAAGCTGATAATAGGACCATAAAAAAATGCTAGGGTACCAATAAGTAAATGTATATTCATCGTGTATATTGGTGTGCTTAGTCAGGATCCAGGTTCCGAATTGCTCCATCACGTCAGAATTTTTATCTAACTAAAAAAAAAAAAAAAAGAAACATAAAAATCGCAAATTTAAAGCTATCAATGCAAATTGATACACCACAAGGATTTTAAAATTTACTTAAATAGGTCTATAGTACAAGTACCTTAATTAACGTCCATCTGACAAGTGTCATATTGTAAAAAATTTCTAACCTCAACATACAAGGAAGTCTTCACCGAAAAGGAAGTAGCTGATAAGATTGATTCGTATTTCTAAATTAAATGATCTCAGGAATAGTTTTCCATGTATCCTAGAGTTTAATGAGAAAAATCTGCTTATAAATTGCTTCATAACATCAGAATTTCAATACAATCTCGAGAAACACCAGAAATTAACATGAAACTTGCAACTTTCAGTCATAAAGTGCCAAGTTATTCTCTACAAGTATTTTAAAAATTTCATACTTACTTTCTGCCGTAAAAATACCTCAATTAACGTTGAAGTGGCATTTATGGCATTGCAATATATTTTTAATTTGAAAAATTACAAAAAAATGTTGTAACGTCAAAAACTCGTGCAAGCCACTGCAGTTTGTTATTTAAGACGATTGTTTCAATAAACTGTCAGGCTTCCAATAAAAATTTTTTGTCAAAATGGTTTTTCTGCGTAATAATTGAAACGTAACATCTCAAACTACTAAAAATATACATTTTTTTTTATTTTATAGCTATTCAGGGTACTTAGTACTTCGGAGAGGAAAAGGAAGAGGGATAAAAGAGGGTAGGGGGTGACTAACAACCGTTCCGCATTTGCCCAGGACGAGTCCTGTGGGGTGGGGAAACCACTTGGGAAAAACCCACCCCGGAACGGCCCGGTGTATTTCCCAAGTTCTATCCGGGTGTCTATAGATCTATAGGCACCAGGACTGAACTCCTGCATACCTCCCGCTCACGTTGTCCGCAATGACAGAGAAACAGTTAATCGACCTTCGAAATCAACAGCATTAGCAAAATCGCGAGACTCAAACGGCCACCCATCCAAGTACTAGCCGCGCCAAATGGTTCTGAACCTCGTTTATGGACGAAACTGCGACTCTACCACTGCGCCACCGTGTCAGTTAAAAATATACATAAGAGATACCAAATGCAGGTAGTTTCAATAAAGTCAAAAGCTACAGATATTTTGAAAAACGGGTTTTATGGAGTAACAATACATTCATTGACGTCCAAGTTGCATTCATTGCTTTTTTTGGTAAGTCGGTAAAAAGATAAGGTGGGTATATGATGTAAGAAATATGAAGTGTGCTGCCAGGCAGTCACTACTATTAGCCGAACACTGGCTTGTCTCACTATTCGCCGTATTAGAAGAACGTTAAATTAACAAATTGAGATCGATCGTATGCGCTTCATCTTTTTTGGAAATAATTTTTGGGTTTTTTGAGGTTCGACATTTTTTCAATATCACACTTGTCAGTTGTCAGTTGCACGGTAATTAAAGTACTTGTACTATATAAAGCATTTACGTAAATTTTAAAATCCTTGCAGTGTATTAGTTTGCATTAAGAGCATGATATTTGAGATTTCAATGTTTCTTTTTGGTGTTTTTTGAGGTAAGGTAAGAATTCTGACGTGATGAAACAATTTGAACTCCGGATTCTGATTCAGCACCTTAAAATACATAAGAAATATAAATTTACTGTAATCTTCAGTTACCCATAACATGATGAGTTAGGTGCAGTCGTTTGTAGAAAAATCAGTTTCTGAAGTAAGCATTTGCAAATAAGTGGTTTTAAGGACCTGAAATAACGAATTTTTATAAATACAATACCGATTGGGCAAATGATACTAATCAGAAAAATACAATCGAATCATATTGCAAAAGACCCATCACAATTTTATATCTAGCAAATGATAACAGTTTTTTTCTGTATACTTATATACAATAGACAACATAACAATAATTCGATAAAGCATTGAGAACATGTATACTAAACTTTAAGGTTTACTAAAATTATTGCATGCTCACTTAAAAATGATTTAAATGTACAAATCTTCAATAATTCAGTATCTCATGTAATTCTTTTACTTTAATTATTTATTTGTCTATTTATTGTTTGATAAAATTTGTAATCGATAATTTTTGATTGAATGGTAGAAGTTTTACATGCTTTCTGTCATGCTAAGCACTAAGTTACTCCTAATGACGTATGATAATGTTCAAAAGTGTTCATTTTAACATTGCTTAACATTTGAAAAAGGAGAAAGCCATCTTAAAAAAAATTTGATATGATTTAAAAATATCCTATTGGTTCGTACTCGCTTTATACAATTATTAATTACAAAATTCATAAACATAACACATTTGTACTTAATCTTCTAAGAACTTATAAATTTTAACAAACGCCCTTGCAATAGACGTAAGCATGGAGACTTACTTCTCTTCTGGATTCAACATGTCACAGTTTTATTCCGTTGATTTGAGATTTTTTTTTCACTTCATAAATTTGGTTTAATAAAAGTTGTTGAATTTCTGTTATATTTTATATCATAAAAAAAGTACTAAAAGATACTTGAATGCATTACAAATTTATATTTATTATATACAATAATTAAAACATAAAAAATTTGCAAAACTAATAAGAAAAAATTTAGAAACTTGGTTAGTAGAGACCATTTATTCTATGCAAACTTAATTTTTTTTTACTTCTACACTGAAAGAAGGTTGCGAGCTCCGAGGCCTCTAATGTAACGACAAGGCGTGAACTTACTTAGCGGCAACAGAGCTCGTGACTTTGTACATCAGATGTCGCTTAATGCGCAGGTGATGTCGCTATTAGCGTACGTATGTTGCCTGTGTGTAGTATGCATATCGGGTGCCCCTTGACTCGGGACGTCGCACGCACGTAAGCTGCGAGCTCTGCCGCCGCTAATCGAGCGCTCTGCTGCCGCTAAACGAGTGCATGCGTGAAGTCGCTATATTAGAGGCATCGGAGCTCGCGACCTTCTTTCAGTGTAGAGTTCTTGATCACAACTAAGAAATTTAACGTCAAAGTATCAACATGAACATTTTATAAATGTACAAATATTTTTTCCACATAGCCAACTATACATGTCCTTATTTACATGCGACTTTAAAGATGTAATTTTGATAAAAAAATTTTCATAATAATGATTAAAAAATAGGAAATATAGTTCGATAATGATTTTCTTATGATAACTAGTAGAAAAATAAAAAAAAACAGATTTTACTTTACATAAGTTATTTAAATTTACAATAATTATGTTGTTTGTATTACAAAACAAAAAAATTTAGATATTATAGAAATAAACAAGCTTGTTTTTATTACATGATAAAACAATTGCTTTGAATTTTTATTAATGTTTACAATTATTTTTACGTCCTCTAAAATAAAGATAGATTCTTTATTTGAGATACATAGATAGGGTATATTTGTCTTATTTTCGTCTTATTATGGTACGTATAGCATCTAGCAAGGACAATGGTTTAATATTTAATAAGTTGGTTAAATAATTTTTTGAAATTTAATTAAAAATAATCCAGTGCGTCACAGCAATACATAAACGGTGGTACAGAAATTTACTATGAAATAAATGTTCTTCTATCAAAACCTATTATTTTTAATAACATGCAAATAAAGACTATATTTTCTTATACTTTATAGAAGCTGTTGGGTGATGTCGTAGGGATTGAATAATGAGACAAATTGAAAATAACCTTCTTATGAACTTTCCATTTAAATTCAAGAACATCTTGATTTTAAATGAAAAACTAGTATTCCAGATGTACCGACATGTATATCGAAATTATTCCCGTTTTTAATTTAATTTAACTTATAAGCCAACTAAACAAATGATGTTTTTATTTTGCAATTAAAGAAAAATTATTTTGAGTAGCAGTGAAGTTTTTTTTACCTCTCCGAAACTGGATTTTTTCCGAACGATTAGTGATTGTACGGGTGCTGTTGGCGGTCGCAGGGGCAAGGGCTTAGACTGCACTCTGGATCTCGGCCATTTTGGATCGATTTTGAAATATGGGGGGCTTAGGAGGGGGGTATGACTTTCTCTATCTCTCGGATGATTCGGAAATGAGGGGCGGGGACTGAGGGTGGTTGTCGTGGGTGCGTCAGATATCGATTTAAAAATTTTGGCAGTGCTTGGGAGGATTCAGAAGTATGGGGGCTGGGGTCGCAGGGGGTGCAAGGGAGCTTTGAGTGGCGTAAGTGTAAAAGGGGATGCAGGGAGTCATACTTTAAATGTGTAGGGGATGTGGGAGTGGGGGGGGCTTAACTATTTTGAAGCACTAAAAAACAAAACATTTTTTCGTCAATTGTCTCGAAGGGTGGGCGGGGGGGGGGTGGAATCGCGAAAGTGTGGAGGGGATGGCTTGGTAGGTTATACTTACAAACTAATTCGGAAATAATTATACTATTTTTAGCTAATATTTGACAAATTTTTACTAGGAATTGAAATGTTGTGGGGGTAAGTGGGAGTAAGTGGGAGTGGGAGGAGCCAATTCTCCGCATGACACGAATTTACTGTATAATATAGCATGATATACATATATACATAGGGAGTCGTTACATGTCTAAGGAAAACAGATTCTTATAATTTATGATCTTAGGAACAAAAGCCTATAACTTTTTATTTTTATCGAAAATTTAGCGAACGCACAAATTTTAAGTTTTTTTTTCGCTTTTGTCACTACTGCAGTATCGTGTGCAGGCATGGGGCCGAGTCAGCGGTCCATGGGGTGGCTTTGGTGGCAGCTGTGAGAGGTGGCACATAAAGAATGGAGTGGATCATTCAAAATAACGAGAAAATTGACTAAAATCTACCTTATTGTCGAGAGAGCGGGAGGGGTGCGGGCGTAGAAGGGCTGTGGAAAACCGTGAGGGGTCCAACTACAATGTGTAAGGATAGTGCGGCGAGACGTTTTATACTCTAAAAATTCCGAAAAACTATATTTTATCCTTATTTTTAAAGCGCGTTATAGATGAAGTGAATCATGTTTGGGAGACAGGCATTACTCCCGCCCTATACAAATTCGCTATATTATATGGGGTGGTATGTTTACGCATGTATATATATATATATATATATCGTATATGTATGTGTGCGTGTGTGTATATGAATCTATTTATGCATGCACGTAATCATTTTACGATCTTCAAAAGCAACATAAAACATTAAAGAGCACCGCTTCAAGTTACAATTAATTAGCTTTAATTTGTCACATTTCATAAAAATTGTATTCTTTTTGAACACAGTGAAAATGTAAATGAAATACAAAAATTATTATCTTATTTTATATTGATGTTGAGGATCGTTAAATTACTGTACTGAATTAGAAGTATAATTGCGAACAAGCATATCTATCTTTTTGTTTAACTCTATATGCTAGCTTTGAATTTATGTAGTTACTGCAAAATTCCATAATTCTAAATTGCATACTAAATAAAAGAGTGGAGATAAAGGAACAAGAACTATTTACAAACAGTGCAGAAAAGTTTAAAGATGAGTTGTTGATAAATAGATAAAGATCATGAATTCTTACAAACGAATACATGTATTGGAATATACGTATAGTGCCACTCAAGATAATATTAATGTGATCAAAATATATGATCACCTTTGCATTTAGTTGTACATACAGATTAATGTATTTCTAAGTATGCAAGTTAATTTGAAACTTAGTAAGCTTGCTTGCTGTCAAGTTCCATATTCCAGCTTGAAATTTTCGCTAAAATTGATTAAAAGTTCAATTCAGTACTTACTTATTATTCTAGTACCGTTTTTTATTTCAAGCCAGTCTTGATGAAGAAGGAAGTTGCAATAAATTTTTTTTAACGTGGTATAAAACATGCTTTGATTGTTATAGATTACTGCAAAGGACCTGTCTATTAGCGCACCCCGCTTATTTTAGGCTTAAGCTTGAGACTCCAGAAATGGTCTTCAAATCTTGTGTGACGTACACTTTCCATCTGGTTCTTTATTTACTTTGTAAAACATAAATTACATTATTATTTATTAAATGAGTATCAAAAATGAGCGAAAAAGACGTCTCTACATGACACTGGCTCAACTTTGCAATGTTAGAAGCTGTGCTTAAATAGTACACGTATCTACACTACTAAAAAAAATTTTCTCGCAGCTACCTTTTGGTTAATATCAATTTCAGAGTATTATTGGAACTGACACGGGCATAATTTTCAGTTAAGCATTTTGGGGGGCATAACTGCTATTTTTAGTCTTAGACCGACTTTTACACCGGTATTCTTCGTTAAAGCTACAGTTAAAGTTAAATTATCTAGATTTAAACCAAAATATACTATGCATAACAACCAAAAAATTTTTTTTTACTATTTAAAAGTCAGTGTACGCAAATTTCAAGAGAATAGTAGCACAGTTACCAAGGCTTCAACTGCTCCTCAAACTTGCCTCGTACCACTCCTGCACTACTTGATAACATGAAACATCACTATCTTTTATTTACGAGATAAAAGGCTGAATTTCGAAAATTAAGTTAAATTACTAACAAAGCAAAGCCTAACTAGTGTCCATACATAGAGACATACACACGCGTGCATAAGGTACTCCCGATAGATACAAAACTAAAAGTATACTTATATATGTATACATAGTTGTCATGCGACAGCTGTGCAAAACCAGTACACACTATTAAGATTTGTTAAAATATTAAAATTGACCTAAAAAAATAATTTAAATATAAAAAGTACACTTACGAGAATCAGGTTTCTCTCAACTCACCTCTGCTTAGGGTTTTGAACTTATTTTGGAAGTTTTGCACTGTTTATAGTTCATGAATGTCTGTCACTACTTCTTGGATTATCTACCAAATCTGTCGTGACAGTCAGTACGTTACAGTATGGCTGTAACGGTTTTGTACTTTATTTTGTTCTACCTAGTACTTATTCGACCTTACTGGAACCATTATTCAAATTTGAAGGTTAAAAGAACCCAATGGTCAATGTCTGTAAGGTCCCACATCTAATTCACTGCATCTATAATGCGTTATAAAATAAGGTGAAAATATGCTGGTTTTTTAGAATTCTTAGAGTATATATTGTCCCCCGCACTATCCTTACACTTTTTATTTGGACCCCTCACGGTTGTCTCCAACTCTCCTACGCCCGCACCCTCCGTCCCCCGAAAATAAGGTAAATTTTATTTAATTTTTACGTTATTTGGAACCATTTGGCCTTCTCACAGCACTTCTTCATTTCTTATTTGCCCCCTCTACAGCCACCACCCCAGCCGTCTCATGGACCGCCCACCCTGCCCTACGCCTGTACACGACACTCCAGTGGTACCAAAAGAAAAGAAAGCTTAAAATTCGTGCGTTCGGTTAATTTTTGATACAAATAAAAGATTATAGGCTTATTTTATTTCTAAGATCATAAACAATAAGGATATGTTTCCTGTAGACGTGTAACGTCTACATATAAATACATATGTATCTTCCTACATTATACAGAAAATTAATGTAAGGCGGAAGTAATGACCCCCCTCCCACTCCCACCCTTACCACCCAACACCATTTCTACTTCCAGGGAAAATTTGTCAAAAAATAAGCTAAAAATGGAATAATTGTTTCCAAATTTGTTTGTAAGTGTGACTCACCACGGCACCCCCCCCCCCCCCCCCCCCTCCCACCCCCCCCCCCCCCCCCCCCCCCACCACTCCTCCCTCTCCACCGCAAAATGACGGAAGAATGTTTTGTTTTTTCAGTGTTTAAAAATAGTTAAGCGCCCCCCCTCCTCGCTGAAGCCCCACACATTTGAAGTATGGCCCCCACAAAAATGGTTAATACATGGAATAAGTTTACAGATTTAGCAAATTATTATTACTAATCTAATACTAGTAAATGACTTATTTGGTAATAAAGCTTCAGATCAACACATACGTATATACATATATTATTTACAGAATCATTATTATATTATTATTATTAGACAAACGATTAAGTGCTTTTTTGTCATTTTTGAAAGATTTAAGATTCATAATGAACATGCGTTTATAAGACAATAAATTTCAAAATTTTTACTTAATATTAGCAAGGGGAAAATATTTATTTATATGTTCACTTATTTCCTGTACAGACTTTAACATCCTTTTTTATTTTTCTGTCTTGTATCATAACTACTTAAAATGAATTTCTCCATAAATAATAGCTAATAGTATTTACTATAGTATCTAATACAATGTTAATACAACAGAGTTTAGCATCAATGACTTTTATGTATCAACATCGCAATATGAAAGTACATTGATGTAATTTTTTAATCTATAACGCAAAGAATATCATTACACGTTCAAGCTTCGCCCTGAGGTTCATAATTTACACACATTTACAAATTATCTTATATATTTACTAAACTCATCTACCGGTGCCGTTGTAATATTTTTAATGGCTACTTTCTGCATGTTTCTTGATTATTTTTAAATTCTTCATTTGTGACATATCTTATTATTTTATTTACTATCTTTTTTCCCGCCTTTTTACATGGCAATATGTGCTCTATGCTCTCTTTTTTTCATTGCAGAGCCTACAGTCTATCACTTTAAACCCTTTTTATTTCGTCCTTTCTACATTCTTATATCTCAGACTACACCATGGCTCTTTAAAATCTGCTACTAAGTTTTCATTTTCTCAATAATTTGCTCTCTCTGTTTTTTCTTCTATTTCTTGAGATTATTTACAGAAGTTAAAATTGTCAATCACCTACTAGATTTTCTGTATTTTCTGATTAATTAAAGTCACCCTTATACAATTTTCTTTGATTTTCTCAAGATTATTTTCCTTGGTTGCCTCTTTTATAAGTCCTATCGTTTCCCCATCCCCTACTTTTTCATATTGTACTTCAAATTCTTTGCCCCATTTTGTCGGATTTTTATTGATGATGGCCCATAATTCTTCCATCAAACGCGTGGCCACCTGCTCTTTTCCGTTTCTAAAGTGTGCAAAAAGTAATTCTCTGCCTTTTTTTGAAGTTTACTTCTGTCCCAACTCTTCCAGCCTCTAATTTCTATACATATCCTGATATTTTTGCATTTAATCACCATGTCATTATTGTAAATCTGCCTTCTATTTTATCTACGTCTTTTTTCCTTTTATATCTCCATATTTCCCCTCCGTAGAAGCAACCTGCTTTCATCATTGAATCCATAAGAAGTAATCTTTGATTAAACTATTTACTGCCCCTCTTTCATATAAGCTCCAAACTACGTTAATTGTCCTTTCCATCCTACCTGTTATTTTTTCCCCGCACCACAAGAAGCTAGTGTTTTGTAAGAAACACACTTGTACGTATTTAAACTGGTTTACAACTCCCAACACCTCCCCTTAAATTTAAACTGATCTTGTCCTATCCTTTCTTCATTCCTGTAAGTTTAGATTTTTGATTTCTTTTATGCTTACATCCAGACATCCAGCCTATTTTTGTACCACATTCATCTAAGTCTTTTAATATTTTTTGTGTGTCTTCAAGATGCTCCGCGCATATCAAAACATCATCAGCTCATTTGAGACAGTGGATTTTAAATTTAGCAACTGCATCACCTCCTGTACTATTATTAATCCACTTATCGTCTATATCCTCTATAAATTAACTAAAAACCGCTGTGATAATAGGGACCCTGGAAAAAATTGCCTTATAATAGCAACTTTTTGATAACATAAGGTATATATATATATATATATATATATTGCGTGCCTAGTCGAAGACAGAAAAAAAAAAATAAATAAAAACCAATTTACTTAGCCAGTTTTTTAAACCATTGCCGATGTATTCACAGAATTAATATAACAAAAATTACAGGACAATGATGAATCAATATATGTTCAAATGTATGCTGTTAACAGCAGATATGTTATTTAGTCAAAGAAAAGGTCTAACAAAAAAGAAAACAATCACACCTTCGACACCTGACATAAAGATGTCAGCGTTTGATAATAAGAAAAAAAAATGTACTTTCAGACAAGTAAAAAATAATTTATATCAAACAACTATCATACATTTGAATATAATTACAATATCGTCTGTAAAACACATAACGTCTTTAATCATGCAAGCATGAATAAATCACATTATGGTTACTCTTTCCAACTAGTCAAAGTACATAATTATTGAAGTACACATATAATTATTTATTATCTATTTATTTACTATATTACCCTATTGGTTTTTTTTCATGGGGTTCTGCCCTTACAATTCTCACGTTACTTTTCACAATTTATATAGTACAGTACATAGTACAACACATATAGATTATACATTGACTTATATCTTTTAAACTATATTTCTTCATACAGTAAGATACAACAAGACAATCTAACCCTTACACCCATCAATCATACTACCTCACAACAAAATTATAACACTCAGTGCTTTAACTTTTAAGGTCGAGAAATACTCAGAGGGGTTTTCGATGGATGAGCATTACTTGGAGGGTTTCTCGATGGTTGAGAATTACTCGGGGTAGTTTTCGATGGTCGAGAAGAGCTCTGAGCATTTACCGATGATTGACAATCGCTCGGGGTAGTTCTTAACGATCGTTAAGAGCTCCAAGCTGATAATTTCAAAGAGTTTGGAGCATTTACCGACGTTTGAAAAGTGCTCGGGGTAGTTATCAACGATCGGGAAGAGCTCTCAGCATTTCTCGACAATTGAAAAGTGCTCGGAGTAACTCTCGACGATCGAGAAAAACTCCCAGCATTTCTCGACGACTAGAAAGTGCTTGAAGTAATTCTCGACGATCTGGAATAGCTTCCAGAACTACTAAGAGCTCTTCTCGATCCTCGAGAACTTTTTATTTCTCCCAGACGCACAGTGGGGAAAAACTGACTTTTTTTGGAAAAAAGTCTGCCTTGACCACAAATCTCAACCAATTTCCTTTTTTTTTTTTTTTAATATTCGTTGGATGATTTTCTTAAACGTATCATTGCAACTTTTTTAATGATGATGGATCATAACCTCAAAAAAAATGTGGGAAGTTGAAAATTTCACAATTTTTACGCAAAAATTTTGAAAACAGGTACATGTGGTAAAAATATCATATGCAATTGATTGAAAATAGTTTTAATCACCATTTTTTAACTGAATATTGTATTAATTTGTCAACATAACCTAAAAAAAAGTTTTTATCCCATGTTTAAAAAAAATGCATATTTACCACAAATTACAATCCATTTCCATCTTCTTTTTTCTAAATACTTGTTAGATAATTCTATTGAACTTATTATCATCATTTTTCCAATTATAATGAGACATAACCTCGAAAAAAGTGTGAAATATTAAAAATTTTACATATTCTATCTAAATTTTTTGACAAAAGGTGTATATGGTACATTTATCATGATTTCTTGATAGAAAATAATTTGAATGGTTCTTTTAACTAAATATCGTATTTATTCGTAGACATAACCCCAAAAATATCATTTTAATTTTTTTTTTTTTCAAATTGGCATTTACCACATATTTTAACCCATTAAAAAAATTGTTTTTTCTTTTAATACCTGTTAGTCTATTCTCTCAACCGCATTACAACGACTTTTTTAATTCTGATCAGACATAACCTCAAAAAAATGGACAAAGTTATAAAATTACACAATTTTCAAGTACGATTTTGAAAATCAGGTCTGTGTGATAAATTTATCATTAGTTCGAGAGTATAGTTTGAGTAGTTATTTTCTTACTTAATACAGTTTTCGATTTGTCAGTATCACGTAAAAAAATAATTCACTTTTCATTTCAGAATAAAGTCGGCTTGACTATAAATTTAGATTGATTACAAATCTTATTTTTTTCTCAAGTACTCGTAAGATAATTCTTTCGAAAATTTTACCAGAAAATTTTAAATCATGATGAAACATAACCTCTTA
>JAPYYV010015118.1:0-13098 GCA_030522625.1 Copidosoma aretas
TCAATTTTTACGTGTTTTTTTTTTTAATTTCGTGTTCCTCCCCCCTGCTCTCCCATGCTCCTCTACGTATCTTTACACTCCTCCAACCTTACCCTTGCCCCATACCAAATTCATTTTGCTCCCTCACATACTTCTCAAGGTTGCTTTTTATAAAAAGCAGTCGAAAACTTACGAAGTAAAACAAATGTATCCATCTTCCTTCGAAGTTGTATTGTGTGGAGCTGGCAGTTTTCACGCCACTTTCCTACCACATCCCCACGCTCTTCCCCGCGCCCCTATCTGCTCTTCCACAGTTTCCTTGCAAAACAAGGTAAAATTCTTTCGATTTTCCGGTATTTTTTCTTTATTCCCCGCCCCTCCCCCGCGATTCCTCACAGTAAAAAAAATTATAATGTAAAACCAATGTATTAATGAAATATTATTTCATAAAAAACAGCCAACAAATTTATACAGTTAAACTAATGTGTTTATGAAATTATTTTTTAGTTAGCAGATTTCCACACCGCCCAAGAGGTAGTGCTACGGTGCATTATATTTTTAAAATTCGTCGAATCTTTCGCGTATAGTTGCGACATTTATAAATCAGTCTAATAAGGCAATATTTTTATTATTATTGAAATTGTTTCTATTTAATATAAACAATTTATAACTTTTCAAAAAGTAGCTCCTAAACCACAACATTGATTAAAAAAATTTGTGTAGTTCATTCAATGTTCATGTGAAATGTTATTTTATTATAATCTAAACCGAGTAGGAGGCAGACACAGAATTTAAATAGCTGGCCATTCAAATGATAGGATAGAATACGAGAAAATGGAAACAGACACAAATGTATGTAGCTAAAGAAAGTCAAAGGATAATTAGTCCGGCATCTGGGGCTCATTTAAATTAAATTTTTTACGAAGTTGTAAAAATCCAAAAAAATTCTATTTTGTGTACAATTTTATTAGGAATTCGAGAAAAACAGTTTTGTTCATATCACGCAACGATTTTCTTTTTTTCTTACAATTGATATAAAATTGTGAAATTTTTTTTTGGTTTTTTGCCTACATCTTTGCTTCTAGACATTGTAGAAACATCCAATAAAACTCAAATCCTTCGTCCCAAAATTTCTTAGAATATACGATTTTTTCCAAACTACATGTAAATTGTTTATAACAAATAAATAGAAAATATATGAAAACAAAAAATTTTCCACTTATAACTTTGAAGTAGTGTTAAAACCAAACTTTACGATTAATCCAAATAAAACTATAGGATGTTGCAGGACTTTTGATGCTTAACAAAATGAGCTTCATTAAGTTGAAACAAATTAACCAGTTTGGGTTTATGAATTTTAATTTGAAAATTCAACCTCGTATTGCTCGAGTTTACTCATTTGTTGGAAAACCTCGCTTGGTAATATATTAGAAACTGATGTATATTTTAATACTATAGGCAAAAATTTCTTAATTTTCAACAAAAACCAATTAAAAAAAAAAACAATTTTCGAACTTAAACAAATGCAAATATCTCTGTCAATTCCCGATATAATTATTCAGTTTAAACGGATCGTTAGTTGTCATAAAAACACAGATTAATAAAAAAAAGTTGGTCTAGCTCAAACGGAAGCCGAGATACGAGGAAACCAGTTTTTCGGCGCTAACAAGCCAGTTTGTTGATATTTTCATCTTAAAATTTAGCAAATCACGGTTTAAGTTATATGTTATCATATCCTTAAGTTAGGAACTCCAACTCTTATTTGTTTTTATTTAAAAAATTCAGAAAAGTCGTCAATTTCAGCTCTGCGTCTGCTACGGGCGCTGCCTATCCGCACTTAGTGCTTTTGAATCATCGCGGTAAAAGGACGCTGCAGTGCCGTAGCGGCTTTAACAACTTAAGCCTTTTGAGGAAAATAAAGAAAAGAAAAATTTTTAAAGTTTCGAAAACAATATTTTATTACTTACATATTACAAACTTTTAGTTTTTCTCTTCTATTTATTTACTGGCTCGTCAGTTTCACTTTCAGTAGCATAGTCTAAATGCAGCTTGTCTACTTGAACCTCGTCATTCTCAATATTTGGATCAGGTAAATTGCTGATAAGTTCGTCATCGTCTTCATCATCGATCAGTGTTATCGAAACGGTTTTTACATTTGAGCAATTCCTACCCAAACAATTTATGCATAAATCTGTGCAAAAAAGTTTACTGCGTTTGCAACTGCAATCGCCACTGCATCCCTTAACGCATTTGCATGCTATTATTTTAGCTACAGAGGGTGGAATCAGTGGCTTTGCAGTGGTAACAGAAATAATCCCTTCAAGGCTTCGCTTCCAGCCCCACTCCAGGGGATTTAAGTGATCTGCAGTTGAGCAGTGTTTTCCATAAATTTATTTGATAAAATACTCGCAATGAGCTCCCGTATCGCTCCCTCAGCTAACTAGGGTGCAGACAAGCATTAAGGGGTATTTAAAAAAAGTTTTTTATGTTAAAGCCGCTAGGGCACTCCAGCGTCCTTTAACCACGATGATTCAAAAGCACTAAGTGCGGATAGGCAGCGCCCGTAGCAGACGCAGAGCTGAAATCGACGACTTTTCTGAATTTTTTAATTAAAAATAAATAAGAGTTGGAGTTCATTACTGGAGGATATGATAACATATAACTTCAAGCGTGATTTGCTAAATTTTCAGATGAAAATATCAACAAATTGGCTCGTTATTACCTAAAAACTAATATCCCTGTATCTCGGCTTCCATTTGAGCTGGACTAACTTTTTATGACTACTAAAGATCCGTTCGAACTGAATAATTATATTAAAAATTGACAGAGACATTTGCATTTGTTTAGGTTGCAAATTTTTTTTTTTTTTTTTTTTTTTTTTTTTTTTTTTTTTTTTTTTATTTTTTTTTTTTTTTTATTTTTTTTTTTTATTAAAAAAAATTTTCATACATTATTAAAATATACATCAGTTTCTAATATATTACCAAGCAAAGTTTTCTAAAAATTATTTAAACTCGAGTAATACGAGGTAAAATTTTCAAATTATAAAATTCATAAGACAAAAACTGCTTAATATTTTTTAACTTAACAAAGCTCATTTTGTTGGGCATTTAAAGTATTAAAATTTTCTTATACTTTCGTTGAGATTAATTGAAAAGATTAGTTTTCACACTACTTTAAAGTTTTGAGGTAAACAAATTTTTTTTGTATATATTTGCTATTTACTTGTTATGAACAATTTATATGTAGTTTGAAAAAAATCGTATATTCTAGGATATTTTGTGACGAAAAGTTTAAGTTTTTTTAAGAAGTTTCTACAACGTCTAGAAGCAAAGATACAGGCAAAAAATTAAAACACAATTTGACTATTTTTTATAAATTGTTAAATAATTAAAAAAGCCGTAGCCTGATCTGGACAAAACTATTTTTCTCGAATTCCTGATGAAATTCTACACAAAATAAAATATTCAGATTTTTCTAACTTTGTCGGCTCATTAAATCCCCAGATACCTGACTTAATTTTCTAAACAGTGAACGCGAGAAAGTATCGAAATGGAGAACCTGCATGTTTTCTAAATTACTTTTTTTTCGATGGTAAATAGTGCACTGATTCGCGTAAAAGACGTTTTTTTGTCAAATATTGAAATGCATTTATAATAATTGATTGAAATTTTAAGTCACATTTAAACTGATATTACGTAATATGACATAAGAAGTTCTGAATATTCTGGGATTTGTTCGGTTTTCACAGGTGTCAAAAAGCCGAAATACCGTAATCATTTTTAATACCACGAATAACAATACGGTTATGTAGCACTCATTGGGAGCAATATAACCTGATATCGTGTCCAAATCACTTTTCGTAGATTTCCTGACGTTGCGTGAAGATTTCTGATCATTTACAATCAAATATTTTGAGTAATAAGCTAAGTAACTTGCTCTCACTGTCTGCCGTAGGTTTCGGACAAAGCGTATTCAAATATGGTTAAATGACGTATCACCTCAATGTTTTACGTCACGCAACTTTAAGGCAATAAACCCCCAAAAAATTCAGAAAAACTGGCGTCATACGCATATGGTATCGATTTAAATAAGAGCTTGATTGACACGCTCAGGAAAAAATCTATTTCTAAATTTATTCGATATTTATTGATGATATTACAATCGATGTATAATCAATTGAGATTACTCTAGCGATAGAAAGTATAAATTCACTGAATCCTGCTGTATGCAAGTTCTCTATTGTGCTGAAACTTAGGATTAGTGATGAATAATTGGTATACAAGCGGAGATTGGGGCAGGTATGTAACTTATGTAGAAGAAGAGGAGAGATCGCCTTTAATTTTGTATTAGAGGCAAAGACCGAAGGCTATAGTGCTGTTAAAACTTTAAGTAGCAACTAGAAGTAAGTCTGATCATCTACCAATAACCTTTAAAATCGAAGGAAATATTATACGAAGAAGACAGGAAGGAACACATGCAGGGGATTATTTGAAGATAATAATATGGATATAAAATAAAAAATATGAGTATTCGAACAGATTAAAAGAGATAGAAGAATTTTGTAAAAGAGATAGAGGATATTTGTAAAAAATTGAGAAAGCCGATGAAAAACTAAGCAAAGTAGCGGAAAGCAAAAATTAAAGTAAATTTTAGAAAGCGATTGGAGAATTTAATCCGAAAAAAATAGCATAGGAGAAAATAAAAATCTATACGAGAATCATTTTAAAATTTGTGAAGAGACGACAGCTAGGCATGTCATACAGAAATCGAAAAAAGTAGTATAGTAATCAACAGCAAATTCTAGAAGAAATTTGTCAAGGCTATATTGATCATTAAATTACAGAATGTTCGAAGAAAAATTAAAAACGTTAAGGCCGCAGGAGACGAAGAAAGTTTTAAAAAGCTGCCCATGATTTAGATAATTTAATTAACAAACATATTTATTAGATTATTCATTGACAGAAACACGAATGATTGAAGGGTGGAAAACCGCAAAAATCCATCTAAAAATTAGTGATAATCTAGTATAACTTAAAAGTTGTTTTACTTTGCTATATTCATGTATTAAAATGATTATTATCAAGAATGCACCACAAACTTATCAATGTCAGAATCCATACAATTTACAAGGTTGGGGACGAGTATAAGGACGTTAAAAACTACAAATTAGTTGCATTAATAAATGTAGTATTCAAGATATTAGCTATTATAATTGTTGAAAGAGTAAAAATAGGTAAAAGAGTAAAATTGTAAAGAAGCGTCAGGCGAGGTTCAGAGCAAAAAGAAGAACAAGGTACCATATTTGTGTACTAAATAGTTTAATTGAAAATAAACTAAAGGAAGAAGGCAATACATTATATAATGTGTTTGTAGCCTTTAAAATAGCATTTGATACGATCGATAGAGAAATTTTCTGGATGAAATTAGAGAGAATACGACTAGTTATAAAAAAAATAAAAATGTTGAAAAAAATCTATAAATGCACAAAAAACAGATACTTACAGGCCAGCGGCTAACAAATTTATTCAGAGCATTAAAAGGAGTAGAACAAGGGTGCCCATTAAGCCCGGTACACGTAAGTCTATTCATAGAGGATATAGACAATAAGTGGATTTAGAATCATACATGACGTATGTGTGTTACGGTAGGCAAACTAAAAATCCACTGAAACAACAAGATCAGTCAGAAATATAGGATTAGAAAATATAGGGGAGATATGCAGAAGGGAGCTATGAACATATTACAAAGGAACCTGTAGATGATTCATGTAAATATGTAAGATCTTTCAAAAATATTCGTAAATTAGGGAATTCAGAGCGTAGCTTGAACGTGGAATAATATATTTTGCGATATTCATTCAAATAATATATCAATGTAAAAAGTAATTCTTACATATTCCTACACAAATATACAATGATGATTGATGTTTGACTCTATTAACACTCTTGTCTTACAACTAGATACTATTGTAAATTAGTATTAATTTAGAAGAAATTAATTTTGAGTATTTGTGAGACAAGAAAGAGGAATGTAAATGGATGTAACAATCTGTGCATGAAATAAATAAATATATATTTTTCCATCGTTAGTATTAAGTAATTATTTCCAAATGTTATCGTTTTATAAAGTCATGTACATAATTGATTTTAAAATTTTTAAAATGACTAAAAAATAGCGCTAAATTGTTTCTGTCGTTATAATAGTTTTATAAATATTATATACATATACATGTGCATCAATCGTAAGCTAAAATACCGATTGTAGTCATTTATTAGAATTGAATAAGTAATAATTGTTGCTGGATCCGTAATCTTATTACGTATATCGTCTATATTTAGTCGATTGATTTGTCGTTTACGTAACGAAAATCTATAATGTTACAAGTTATTATATAAATCTATTTATGTTTCATGTGATTTTCATATGCAATAAAGACATAAAAACCACATAATACTGAAATAGTTTTTTTTAATACCTTGTTCGGCTATATTTCTTTGATTTCTAAGCGAATTTTTATGTATTCATTTTCGATGTCTGTGTGTACGCATCTATGTATTGAAATATACATTTTTTTATTAGATACTCAGATCAAAATAAGAATAATTAAATATTGGGGTTGGCACGTAGAGTTTGCAGTGGGCGAAACCCCACTGATGTATATTACAGTGTATAAATTATGCATGTATCAATTTAATTGATCTATTTCTTTTACTTAAATTAAATAAAAAAAAAAGATTAACTATCTTTATGAAAATAATTATGTAATAAATTTATACATTTAAGTAAATTCAAAATTAGTAACTATGTTCGTCATATTCCTTTGGGAGCAGTTTGTTTATTCTTGCTGTTATATCCTAATCTTAATTCTATAATGCAACCTTTGTTTTCTCTAGTTTGCCAAATTCTTATGACACATGTTTTTAAAATTATTGTGTATTTTGTTTTTTATACGATTAAATATACTATTATAATTATAACATTATTAGTAGTACAAGTAATAATAATAATAAAATATTAGTTTTTCTACAATTGATAAAGTATTATCTAGTAATCTGAAAAAAACATAGACCATATAAACTGTCATTATTTTGTGGTTGGATTCTCTATAAAATTTTCCGTAAAATGATACGGTAAGTGTATACAATCCAGAATATAATTTTTCGTTGTTACATTCAAGCTAGTCCTCTCGGTACAGTAGTAGTCAAATAAGCGCCAATATTCTCACCTCATATTTCCAGCTGTCAAGTCTATAAACGAAGTTAAGTAGCTATTGGCGTGGTTAGTATATGGATGGGGGTACCCGTTTAAGTATCGTCGATTTTTCATACGCTTCAGCCACGTGATCGCGAGGTGTGCAGGAGTTGGTCTTTGTGTTTATAGTTGAGGTAAATTAGACTAATTTTGTAAAAAAATGTACACTACATAGGTTTAAGGCTAAAAATACGTAAAAGAATTCCCTTTTTATAATGAAATCAAATGTGAACCAATATTTTTACCATCTTAGCCTAAAAATGCATAATATATTACGAAATTACGTAATATAAAAATTCAGACCCCATAAAAAAAACTATTGGTACACAAACTTTGGCGAATAAAAAAGGAAGGTTAATATATTTGTAGTCTAGATCTCATATACTTACCGGGTAACAGATCTCATATACTACACTTAGAATCTCGCTTAGAATGTAAGAGATACACCCATTATAAAGTGTTGATAGGTAATACGGTCCATACTCATTTCAGTGTGAAACATTGTAATCATAAAATAAAATAGCATTATTAAATACATAATATGCACAAATATTTATGAATACGGATAATGTAACAATAATTATTCATTGATTATGTCTTGTAAGAGGCAATGACAATAATTTTAGCAACATGTATATAAATACAAAAGTGCGGCAAACATAGGAGCATAGCAGTTTCACTACCGAATAAGATGATGAGATCACAGCACGCACAAACAAAATGCTTCCATAGAAATATTACGAGGAGGGTTAACAAGTCCAGCGTTGCTAAAATGTAGAAATTATCAAACTATTATTATAATGATGCAACATAATTTAAATCTTATTCAAATAACTAAATTTAGGCAAAAAAAAAAATTAAATATTTATTCTAAATATTTTCTGACGCAAAAAATGAATAATCCTAAAATTAATAAGAAAAATGCTTTCAAAAATTAAAAACAGAAAATGTATGAAATAAAAAAGTTTTTAAACATAAAAAAAAATGTATGAGGGATTGTGTGGGTGTGTGAGTGATAATATGTATCATTATTCATATCTTGGGATTTTCTAGACGGAAAGTTGTAAAAACACGTTTTTCAAATGCAAAATATTACAGGAACTTCGTTACTACTATAGTAATTATACTACAGTTTGGAAACCAAATATCGCATAAATAAATTAACTTTACAGCGCAGTAAATTTACAATGGTATTTTGATAATTTCGGACTCTGTAATATTACTGGCAAACAAAATCGTAGCAACAGACATTCGTACAGTGTACATTTACAAAAATAAGTAAAACATGTAAATGAGGAAGCTTTGTGCCAACAAATTAGCAGCGGTTTTTTTTATTTCAACTTTTAAACAAAAAGGGCACATGTTCATAATGTAACATTGTTTTTTTATGTAGCAAAATTTATGCATATAGAAGAGGAATTCATTCAGCCATTTTTTTAAATCATAACCGAGAATAATTACTTGTGAACTCACTTAAATATTCTGTAGCAATAATGATAAAAATGATTTGGATTGGAATATAAAATCATTCAAACATAATTTTTGTACAAACCAGTACCATAAAAAACGCAAAATTAAAAATTATTTGTCATATGTCAGGAATAGTGTACCGTTTCATTATAACTACTTATTAACTTAAGATTTTCCTAGTTTACAAATACTTTGATCAAATAAACAACAAAAATATATTTTTCCTTGCTTCGACACATATTTATTTGATTCAATCATTTTAAGTCTGTTTTACGAGCACACAAAAATGTGTCATGTTGCAGCAGAGTAAAAAGTATAACAACTGATGACATCGATACGATAAATTTTTTTTTAATTAGCATATCCACTTGTTTTAACTAACCTTCATTGAAATGAATATATCATTCAACTGATTCATTTATTATGTTTATGGAATTTAATATTTTCTAATAAATGAGAGACTACACTGCCACCCTGAAAATAAATGTCGTATGTGGACATTTGTCGAAGTTAAGAAATAAAGATAATGATGGTTTCTTAAAATATCGACGATAGTTAACACAATGGTGTGATCAGAACTTGATCAAAATTATTTTAAGTGATCTAGCTCGTTTCTACTTCAAAATATGTGACATGTTCTGCTGGCTTGACACCCTGGATACGATTTTTTATCGTTTCAAGCCCGGGGAGATCGGCAACAAAATCGATCTGTGCACATTCTTTCAGCCACAAATGAGCAACAAATTATGCTACCTCCCGATTTGATGTAGCTGTCCCTCATGCCGAGATCCGCGATTCGCGCTGCTGGCTTAATATTAAGCTAGCAACACTTGCCGTATCTCGGTTCTGAGAATAGCAAAAAATGTTTTTCAGCGTAACAGATTAGCAACAAATGAGCAACAAATTATCTGTATGTTCAAATATAGGGGTCGTTACTTGGTACTGCCAGCTTGATATACGTCACAAAAGGCCTGCTCCAGCCAATAAATAATGGCGAGTAATGAGCAGGAGAAAGACAGAGACTCAATTACAGGAGAGATAAGTAAAGAAAACAACAAAGAGGTGAGTGAACAAGAAAAGAGAGGCGGACCAAATGAGTTGAAAAAATGAAGCAACGGATGCATGTAGACTAGAGACAAAGAGACTTGAAAGGTATCTGAAAGCAGGCAAATCAGTCAGGAGATGATTATTTTGGCCAACAACAGGAAGCGGTGGAAAGGCAGAATTAGTTAACAAACACGGAAAATATGCTCTGTTGGAGGCAAAGGAAAAACACCCAGTCCTTTAAATGGAGAAAAATACGATTGCAGAATGCAAAAGAAAAAGGGAATAAAAAGCTGGATCCGAGAAAGTGTAGATATGGATCCAGGAGGCTACATGGACTAGGAAATGCCTTATTACTAAAAGTTTAGGAATTAAAGGCTAGCTTACGGAAGGAGGTAGAAGTACGAGCCGCTTTAAGCGCAGAGTCAAGAGAAATAAGGCAAAGACTAGTCAAAGCAGACAAAATAAATATTAAAAATGTAAAACGCCGCTTCTACACTCGATTTTTCGAGCATAATTATTTTCAAGCGTGTGTGTGTGAATCTACACTGCACCCACACATGTACACGCATTGACTTCATACCAAGCAAGTTCAAGCCTCTGTTGAAATTTATACTTGATGTCTCCGTTAATAAAGATTCAAAGTGTAGGAAAGGGCAAATTTGGAAGATAGGAAAATAAGGATTAGATTCGCTTCGTCCTCGACCACTAGCTGGAACTCATCAGTGTAGCGCGCTCACGATCTAGCTACACACGAACACGTCGAACACTTGCACTGATACGCGTATATAACCGCGAGGGCGAGATTGATACACTTCGCGCTCTTTATTAACGGAGGCACCAAGTATGAATTTCAACAGAGGCTTAAACTTGCTTGGTATGAAGACAATGCGTATACATGTGTGGGTGCAATGTAATTGCACATACACACGCTTGAAAATAATTTTGTTCGAAAAATTGAATATATATTAAATATTAGATAATCGAACAAGATGTAGTACGGGAGTTTTATTAAATTTTAACATATATATTAGTTTATAGGGAAAAATAAAAGGCTAAAAAAGCGTAGGAATAAAGATATAGCCATCACGAACAAACTAAGAATAAGTGTAGAACTTTAAAAAAAAAAAAATGAAACAGTTATAAAAGAAAAGGAAGGGAGTAAAGAGACGGAAGGTTAGAGCAGTTTTTAGCACGAAAGAGCTTGACATCGCTGCACACCAGCATTAAGATTATTAAAAGAAAGAAATAAAATGGAAGCGTACATTAGGAACAAAATTAACCGGAGGCTTTGAGCGTTAGTGAACTAAAATATGAGTTGTTACAAGAAAAAAAGGAAAAAAACAGCATTTGCATCAGGTAGATACGAACAATAGGAAAATGAATAAAATGTAAAATGAAAGGGATTCTATGTGATAGACTACAGGTAGAAGCAGTAATAAAAACAGAGCGATGGGGGTGGATCAATCGTAAAAATAAATTCTATACGAAATAAAACAATGATGGATAACAAAAAAAGAATGAAGGGAATTGATGCATGACTAGGTATATCGATGAATATACGAAACGAGAAAAGAAAATCATGAAGTGGATTAGAGATATAGCATAAAAAGAAGACAAAAAGGAACGCGAGGTGCAAGTATATTGTATCGAATTAAGAATTCAGGGTATATGGTAGAAATGGGATGAAAGAACAGAAAAAATAAAACAACAGAGAAAAAAATTAAAATTTATTGCGGATGAAAAATAAATAAACGATATCAGGAGTTTTATACGGTAGCTTGGTGCTTGATCTGGTACAAGAATCAGAAAGTTAGCAAGGCAGTATAATGAGTAAGCTGAGCTTATGAATAATGAGGGTAGGTATGAAAACGGAATTGGATCACTTTTCAGTCAAAGTCGAGATACGAGGGGCAGAAGATGAAAAAAATAGGGAGGGAGGTCTGATGGATTGAAAAGGCAAGCTAAGAACACAATTGAATATAAGAAAGAAATGAAGGGTACAGGGAATTTCTTTAGGTGGAGGAAAGAACTGTGCAAGTAATGTGGGGCTTATTAAGTGATGAAATACAAGAGGCAGGAAAGAAACTAGATATGGTAAAATGGTAGTTTTCTTCACAAATGTGCATCTCTCCGGGGCGGTCCCTGGGCCCGAAGGCACTCGCGAAGCAACGCCCGAGGGACTGTAGGGACCGCCCTGGTCGGATGCACATAAGTGGAGAATGCTATTTTTCCTACCGAGGGCGCACCAGCCTCTCAAAAATCATAGGCGCAAAGTAAAAAAATCACTCCCGAAGGGCGGGGTTTTTGTATGTTTGTGCCCGAGGTGCGAACAAAGTTTTTCTTTCCGAGGGTGCAAAATCGAACTTTACGTCCGTGGGCACACTTTGGGTCCGCTAATCGCTTCCCGCCCATGGGCGTAAAGTGATTCAAGAGTCCAAAGTGCAGCCCGAGGGCGCAAAGAGCGCTTGCAGGGCGAAAAGACTTTGCGCCCATGGTAAGAAAAATAGCAGGACGAATAAATAGAAATGGTAACCAGATTGAATGGATAAGCTTGAAGATAAAAAAAAAGTTTGGGTGGTGCTTAAGGAATGGATAAAATCCGAAATCAAAAAAGATGAGGAGATATTAGAACGAGAGAGTGTATAAGTAGGAGATATAAAAAGCAGAAAGATTGATGAAAAAAAGCAGACAAAATGGAAGTAAGTTGAACAAATAAAAAAAGGAAGATATTTAAAACGCAATATCACAGTTTAGACGGAGAAAAATCAACAAAGAATAGAAGAACGAAGGATCGGCTGATAACAGAATTGTTCATAAGTTGGGACATAGCTAGAATACTTTTAATTCATAAAGACGGAGACAAAAAGAAAGAAGTAAATACAGTATAGAATATTTTTATTCTATAAAGGATACACTAAATGATCAAATATATTATTAAACAGACTTATAACAAGCTTAGGACCCAAAAAGATTATGTATAAAAAGCAGGCAGGTTTAAGAGAAAATAGAAGCGCGAGACAGTATGTAGTTGTATTAAACAGTATCATTAAAAATACATTAAAAAACAGAAATATAAATATTTTTGCTTCTTCTGTAGATAGTAAAAGGGCATTTAATAATATAAAAATAATTGTCTAAGATTTTTTGCACGCATTACCTAAAACTTTCGAAAATGCACCATATCTTGAAAATAAATCAAGATAGACCGAAAATAACAATTTTTATGGACATTCTAAAGGAAAAAACATTGTTTGAAATGTTTATATTGTAATTTCGTAAAAAAGCATTAAGTCATTTTTACAGACAGCATCGCATGTTTGAAAAGAAAAGATTGAAACTAATCCAAAG
>JAPYYV010015120.1:0-15862 GCA_030522625.1 Copidosoma aretas
CTTTCCTCGGTATTTGGGTACGACCCCTAAGACTTCTCTGTGTCTCTTAAAAACTATTTTGAAAAAAAATACTTTTACGGATTTTGAGCGCTGAGAAGCACAATTGAATAGAAAGATCCAAGGAGTAAGGGGAGCCTCTCTGACGGTCGGGCCTCAAGCACTGAAGAACTTGATTTTAAAGCATGATGTCGAGATGCTTTACAAAATTTTACCTACTAATTACGATTATAAGTTAGTAAAGTAACATTTCAAGAATAGATAACAATTGTAAAAATTTAATTTGGACCATTTTTGGCGATTTCTCCACCATTTTATCAGAACACATTTTTTTAAACTTTTACCACTTGTCTTATAAATAAAAAAAATACATCCCCTAAATTTTAATTATAAGTAGGCATCATTTATACCTTTAATTTAAGCCTGAAAAGAAGTTCCTGGGACCATGAAAAGCCCTGTTATTTCATGTCTACAAATTTCAATTTTCGGCAGTTTTTTTTCACAAACAAAAGAACCATCAAAAATATTTTTGTTTAGCTGGTCAGGAAAAAAAAATGTATATGTTGTATGCTATAAATGCTCCAGAATAGTAAATAAATGCTTATATTAAAGAGAACTATATTCGATTAGTTTTTATTTAATATCTAAATCATTTCATTTTTAGTTTGTGTTCATTGTTTTACATTTACTAGTACAGAGAACGTACCGCTAGCTGCACTTACGTATACTGTCTATTATAACCGTTTATAAGGCGCACCATCTTACCGATTCACTGTTGCAACTTGTATGGCACATGCACACTTACAGTACCCAAACAAAACAATTATCGTGTTCGACTCTTTCCTTGCTATTATCTTGAAATTGAACGTGTGGGCCCTATCTTTTCTTTAAAGTAGTAGATTCTTCATCATTTAAAATATATGTTCCTATTTAATTTCTGGGCCCACGGCTTTTTATCATAGTATAGTAGTCAATTTGATTGAGAGTACCATAAAGTTACGTGATAAGATGACGAATTTACACAGGCAATTTTCTCGAAAATGAATGTTTTGACCTACTTACTTTTTTTTCTAAAAGAATCTAACATACATTGTTTACTTTATTTCTGAATTATATCACTAGCCAAAATTTTATTTTAAATGGCCCAAGCCTTCAGACGATATTAATCGTTTTTTTCAACGATCGAGCCCACGATTGCAAAAATTTCCTCGTTCGACACTTCCAACAGTTCCGAGTGTCCCGACTCACCTACAAGAGACCTTTTAATAGAATTTTAGAGTTCTGATCGTTATAGATATTAATATTTATGAGTTACGTATGAATTTTGGCTGTATTGACGTTTTCCTTAAGATATCCGAGATATATCCGGTGTCTCGAAATTCATCCTGAGACAGCCGAGAAATGTCGGGTGTCTCGACTTTACCCGGCACGGGATCAAGATTTACTAGAATTTTTTCCATCTAGACGATCTTATCTCGTCTTGACTCACGCGTCACGTGCCGCACACTTCTTGTACGTGAATTTGTTTCAGTACGTCAGCTTATGGTATAACATAAGCTTATAAGCCGATACAAATTTACGTACTCTCTACCCAGTATTACAGTTATCAATGTCATGCATATTTTATTTTAATACTTTGCTATATATTGTATCGAATATAAGACATATTTTTGACTCAAAATCATCCAAGAGCTAAGCCTCATATTGCCTTTATTTATGTGGGTTGTGCTAGATTAGGGGCTAGGACAATGAAAATGCACATTTTTATTTTTATTTTATTGGACTAAGTTATAAGAGTTTTGGGCGGTACTGTTTAAATTTTTCCCGGTTTTGGGCAGTTTTAGCAGCCACTCGTGGCGGTTTTTACTACAAATAATCTGTCAGCTCTGCCCGTGAGACGAGTGAGCAGGCAAGCGTTAACTGAGGTTACAATCTCCTGGACCTAAGGGGGATACGTTGTTTGCCCCGTTGGTCACTCTAACCGACAAAGTGGACGTCATCGTGCAGCTTTTCCAGTCTTCATTTAACCCCTCTTCCGGCACTTCGTACGTGTCTTCACCTATCAACACCTCGCCGGTCAACCGGGCTGCTTCACTCACTGCTGCAACGTCGCATTCATGGACCTCTGTTCTCATTCTCCAGTGTTACAGCAATAGCGACGATACTTAGTGCTTCACTTACGGCAGTGCTTCTGTGTTATAGAGTGTAGACTAAATTGTGCGTTACAGATATTCCAAGTCTGTTTGATTTCTTACTTTTAGGTGCATTGGCGATGTCAGCAAGGACTTTAGTATTTTCAATCCTCTTTACCATTTTCTAAAGGTCCCAGACTTACTTTGCCTTTCATTGTTTTTGTACAGATCAGCCTGCAGTTGTCCAGTGGTTTGACCTACCTGTCCACACGTTCCGTATTCCATGTGACCTGATCAAGACATCTTTTTTATTACCTTTAAAAACGTTTTTCACAATTCACAGTCTAGTCCGAACCTCATCCCCTTTAATAAGCGCACACGTTCAACAACGTCCGACAGAGCGCTCAGGGCACGAAAGTTGCACAAACGCGATTGTGTTGCACTTTCTGACACATCAGTCAACATTAGCCACAGTATTTTCACCAGTAGCGACTCTGACGCTGGCCTTACGCCCCCAGCCATGACTAGTAACTCCCAGTTTAAACTTAGTACCTCTCCAACGCAACTATCTGAAGAAACTTTCCTTAAGTTTTGAAAATAATTCAGAGCCTTACGTCCAGAGGTATCAAGTACGACCAAGTCCCACTCGAGCAGACTCTAGTCTCTTGAAACGGCCGTGTCAGAACTCAAGTCCTGTGCCGCATCCTCTGAGGCCCACAAACTTTTCATTACTGGGATTCTTGTGAAGGTAGCTTTGACCAATGTTGAGATCGTTGGCATTGTTTTCGGAGAACTGTACTGCAGTCACCTGGCAAATTTTGTGCTCGTTGTTTGCCCTGGGTTCCACCAGCCCCTCGAGCCAGAAATCAATCCACTTCTAGCCAGCAGTTACAACCGCCGAGCACCAAGGGACTGGTAGTCAAGATGGTTTCCCAAACATCTTGTGCACAAGCCCTCTTCAACACTCTCCACCTGAAAGATGAGACCGTACAGCGAATCTTTGACATTGGCGGTGAGGGCTGGCTGTACTGCAGAGCACTGCACCCCTTGGAGATCTACAAGCTGCTTGCCACAGCCAGGCGTTACAAAACCCAGCTAAATTATGAAGTCGCACCGTTTGTAAGGGGCTCCACCATCTTCATGCGTTGCAAGAAAGGGGCGTCTTTATTAGAAATATACTCGGAGAATGATCTTGCTCTTCTCAACCTTTACCCGGATCTCGAAAAGAGCAATCATCCGTCCCCTTCACCACCTCGCCCCCAACTTTTACTATATTACATGCTAACGTCGATCGCTTAGAGCCTCGGATTAATCAAGCCCAGGACCTAGTCGCAATTGGAAACCCTGATGTCCTTGCTGTTATTGAGACCGTTTTCAAAGATGGCAACCCAGACGACCGTGTCCGTACTAAAGGGTATAAATTCGTTAGAATGAATCGCATGGGCAAGGGTGGAGGTGGAGTGGGGCTTTACTTTCGTCCGAATATTGCTCCAACCGTCGTTACCCATTCCGATCGACAATACGCAAACGCAACCGAATATATCATTACTACTATTCGACACGATTGCCTCTCCGTGATTGTTACTGCAGTCTGCTACCGACCAACTGCCAGTTATCCAAAGGTTCTTTTTGAAGTGCTCTTCGTTCTCATTACCAGTCATGACCTCCTTATTTGTACAGGGGAGTTCAATATTAAAATAAACATCACCGACGATGAATCCCACCTTCTCAAGGATAAACTCAACAAACTATCGGTCTACCTAGTGCATCACTACCAACGAATCATGTCACCTGAAGAGACTCTCCCTCGCACACCTGGATCGACCTATTCTTGATCAGCGACCAGGCCCAGCTTCACAGGTATCAAAAATCAGTCACTCCGTTTATAACGGGGCACGATTGAATTGAGATTTTACTCAACCTCTTAACTAGAAGACACAAAAAAGCCTTTTTCTTTTGTGATTTGAAAAGGGTTGACACGGTAATTATCTCCACGAGACTGCAAACTGTAATCAACAAGCATCCGCATTTCCTGAATGGACTTGCATCGAGCTCGGACATTGATCGTGCCATCCCTAAACTCAATGCCGTCGTTCTTAAAAGCTATGACCAAGTAGTGCCAGTCAAGCAGGCTACTCTCACCACACTACGTAAACCCTGGGTAACCCCAGAAATACGCAGACTAATCAAAGCACCAGACAATACTTACAAACTGGCGGTGAGTACATGCAGGTTGTGCCTGTTCCAAAAGCTTAGAAAGCCCTGGTTCACAGTGTCAAACATGATCAGCACCAACAAGATTGTCTTTATTTTTTAGTCCATTAATAACGCACCTGACGCCAAAAGTGAATAAAAGGCCATCCGGAACTTAGGCGTATCATCTTTGAATCCCTTCTCGCCGCTAGAGCGCTTCAACCCCGGTGACTTGCTCAATCCTGACACATACGACTCCACGTCAGCTGATCTTGGTGACTCCCCTGGCTTCAACCGTGCACCCTCCAACTTTTAACCACTAGTGCTAACTCAAACAAATGCCGGCAAAGTTGCACAAGCACTCCTCTGGTCATCCTCCATGGCAATCGATACAGACAATATTTCCCCTGCGATTCTCAAAAACTTGCACATGCATTTGCCCCTTACTTAGCCCTGATATTCAATGTCTGTATTTCGTCATCATACTTCCCTGACTCTTGAAAGACAGCCCCTCTACCACCAGCAAAAGTCAGCACACCAACTACACCCAACGACACAAGGCCCATATCAATGCTCCCCGCCACGCCGTATCCAAAGCCCTCGAATACATTATTTACCAGCATGTCTCTCGCTTTATTGACGCCAATAGTCTCCTTGACACTAATCAAGCAGGTTTTAGACCTGGCCACAGAACTCACACTGCCTTCCTTAAAGTATTGGACGATATCAGATCAGCAATCGATGACCGAATAATTACCATCCTTACGCTCTTTTACTTTTCAAAGCCTTTCATCAGGTTCCTTACAGCTTTCTGCTGTCCAAACAGACGCATCTCTTTAACTTTGACGTACCCACAGTTTGTCTGTTTGATTCATACCTGACCAACAGCAGACAGGCTGTTGGTACCCTTGGTACCTTCCCACTCAAAGTATACGATATACGCTGACGAGACTCAAGCGTATCTACACTGTCTGCCACCTGATATCTCTGATAATATTAGAAACGGTTACGAAAATGCCACGGCTATTTTATCTTGGTCCCGTACCAACAGCCTTACAGTCATCGTGGCCAAAAAAAAGTGGTCATACTTAGCAGCCTTTTAATGCACCTTTGCCATCGACTGGACAGCCATCGGACGTGTTCTCATGGGAGACACTTGCGTCCCGTTCATCGATGAAGCCAGGCATGTGGGGGTCCTAGTGAACTCTGTGTATGACTGGAGCACTCAGATCAAGGGTGTGGTCAGGCGTGTACACAGAATTTTGCGCGTTCTACGCCGCCGCAAGCATTTGCTCACGCAACCACTGCAAAAACTACTCGTTAAAAGTTTAGCTCTGCCTCGCTTCAATTATGTACTAAGAGAGATTCGGTCCAGTCAGTATGCTATAGGTAGTATAGTGCCCATTCTGCATGTGCGGTGAGTCAGCTATGCCAGCCGGAACAAGAGCTGTACAGAAGCCGTATACCTACTGTACACAATCTCCGGTGTATAGTTTGAGCCACAGTACAGGTATAGCTACTGTACGATTTCGGACTCTACGCTGCTCTGAATGGGATACCTGCTATCCCAGTAGTCAGAGACACCGGACTTATAGGCATTTGGTATATATGCTGTAGGGGGGGAGGACAACTGCAGCACCAAATCTCTCTCAGTGTGCATGTGTGACCCTACTGTGTCCTGGATGACACCAGGAATCTCCAATTGCAACACACTCTGATCTCGTGCGTTCGCTTCGTCTTCGGAAACATCCCCTGTCAGACACATGTGACCCCGTGCAGGCTCCAACTTGGCTGGCTCTTATCCAGATGCAAATGCCTGTACTTTGTTGGTCTAAGGGCATTCTTAGTACTCAAACTCCGACGACCATCCTACCTGTTACCCTTCTTCATCTATCACTTGGATAGAATCGCAAAACCCTACCAACTGAAGAACGCCCCACCCCTGCTATTCATCGAAAATTAGCTTACACAATCACTTAAAGAATCATTCCACATATAGGCTGCTTATCTCCTAAACTCGCTTAATTTAACAAACTTTAAAACAGTCGGTTTTGGTCCATTCAAAGCTGCTCTATTTAGACATCTTTTACTCCTTGACATTGCTTACTGGAGCTATCGTGGCATAAAAGAGAAGATTACCACTCAAGGTGCTTTCCCTGCCCCCCCTTCTTAACTCTCTCACAATCCCCCCCCCCCCCCCTCCCTTGATACCTCTAGACCACAGCACTGCTGATTGGCTACATCTTATTCAAGCACCATTTAATACTGGCGATTCCGTATCAACCAACACGCCTTGCTTGCTCACGGCTTCTGCCACGCCACCAGTATCCAGCACTTTTTCTTATCAGAGAGAGCGCTTAACACTATTGCTTAACGGAATGGAATTTGATGGTAATGGGTATACAAGCAATTTAATATGATGTAACATCATACTAGTAGGCACATATAGATGGGGTTGCTACGTAGAGCACTCTCAACCCATCCATGTCCTTTTATCGATAATAAATAATATTCAAGATTGGAAACAAATTCCATTTCTACATTATCGACAAGCATTAGAATCACGTTCCACTATTGCTTAATATTTTTCTTTCATATTACTGCTTACGAGATTCGATTTTTACAATTGCTTAAGAGTATTCCATATGCATTCTGATTTACACTATTATTGACCTACATTATTGCTTACCGTTATCGCTAATGCAATTTGCTTTTTCAAAAGTGCTAACATCACTGCTTATATATTCTGCTCTGCACTTTTGCTTACCGTTATTGCTTAATGTCATTACTTATGTATTTTGCTTTACTGTGTAGAAAATTATATTTTATGCGACTGTCTGTATTGTTTGAAAGCCGGATAGCATTTTAGTGGCTTAATAAGCAAACCATTAAACTATCTATATAGCTTGCATACTATAAATATGTTTATGTTAAGTGCAAAGTCCGAAATTGTGAGCTTCGGTAAGGGTACAGAGATTATTGGACAAAATGCGAAGTGAACAGGTCGTTTTGTACTAAGTCCAAAACATTAGACTTTGCTAAAAGAAATGTTGTAAAAACCGTAAAATGTACAGCGTAGTTGTACAAAGCGTATTAAAAGGTATAAATAAAAACAAATAAGCGAAAATATACTATATAAATCCGTACATCACGTATTTTTGAACAGTACAAGTTTAATCTACACTTGTCAACATTAATTATTGTACGTTAGCAGACGATATAGCTACTTATTACAACAATCTAATAAGTTATGACAACGTGAATAACAGAATACTCCTTTTTTCATACAAACGCATCTTTTTGTTTTGCACTCATATAACTGCAGCGAGTAAGACCTTGTCTTCCAGCGAACGACTCTTTTGAATTGGTAACTTGTATAAAAATTCCTACATTAGGTACTACGTCTTCTCTTAAAAATGTAATGTCAGAAATAGCAATTTGATTTCTGCTGTATAGTTATTCTCTTACTTCTGTATTTTTTTATTTGATCCTCTAAATTTTTGTTTGTAAATCTTGTTCCCTTGACAATGACTGAATAACAGAGTTGGATGGAGCGCTAGGTGTTAAGCCTAGCTTAGCTTCTCTCCCAAAAAGTGCTTTCAGTGGATACTGCCTAATTGCCGAGTGCAAGCAATTGTTTTTTTGAAATTGACAATAGCGTAATCATTTACCCCATTTATTGATTCTCTGTCAAACATCTAAACTACTTTAGCAGCAGTTGTAGTTTGCAATGGCCGTAGAACGGAAAATTTACTGAAGTCATTCTAGTAATATAACATGGAATTATAATCCCATATTTACAGCATTGCATATGAATCAAATCAACTTGAGCACGGGCTATTATTTCATTTGAAATAATTGGTTTGATTACAACGCCTTTTGGAGGATAAGCTTTTTTCTTTGTACATGTGTTGCAGAGTACTAGAAACGACAAAATGACGGGACGAATAATATTGCCATACTTAGGAATGACAGCGTCAAACATATTATTGAGACCATCATGGCCAGTCTCGACTTAAGCTTTTTTTAAGATAGCAAAAACTTCGCCGTTGTGTACAAAAATACTTAGCACCAGCACTGTCTTCTTTTTCAACTAGTAGAGAAATCAATTTGTTTATGTTGCCCACTAATAATATATCGTACTGTGTCAGTAGTCTATAATCGAATAATATTTTTTGTTTGTTTTTGTTTTGCTTTTATGACTTCATTTATTAGATAAATATAGTCTTCTTTAATTTTGATTAATTTGCCATCGCTTCTTTAATACAGTTCTCTTAATTATTGTTAGGAAGCTTTTTGTCAATAGAAATCGATTAAACGTCAATTTTCAAACCAAGATAGAAGCACAACGTCTAGAGCCAACGATCAGCAATTTATAAGTTCATGCCTGAGAAAACCTTTCCAGCAGCCTCCTGGAGCAGATTCTCTATGATCGGCAAGGGATAATGTTCCTGGGTGGTGCAGGCATTCAGACGCCTGTAGACGCCAGTGACCTTGCACCCACCGCCAGCCTTTTCGACGAGATGAAGTCAGCTGGCCCGCTGACTGGACGAGCGTTGGACAATACCTTGATTGGGGAGACGTCCAATCTCCGCCTTAGCAGCCTTTGAACGTGCTCCCAGCAAGCATCGATGTCGTTCGAAGACCGAGGGGCCCGGCCGGTTGTGTAGATGGTGTGGTGAGCCGGCAGGTCAGAAAGCACTGCGGTGGTAGTCCCTGGAGAGCAGACATCAGCGTATTCGGCGAAGAGGTCCTCATAACGACAGCCAAGGTCCCTAGGAGGCATGCGAGCTGGGTCAGTGATAACCGTCACACTGTGGATGCCTACTGAAGCTAAGGAGCCAGGCATCGAGAGGTTAGTCGTAAGGTCGATTAGACGCTTACCCTTTACGTCCACGGAGTATCTAAAATGCGACAGGAGGCCAGCTCTAATGATGACCTAGGTGTCATTGACGATGACGCGTCACGACGTTCCATGTCGCTGCTCGTCAGAGTCCCAACTCGATGGTCAAGATGTGGTTGCCAAAGGTGGTTATCGGCGTGGGGTTCGCAGCGGTGAGAGTCAGTGGCTGGGGCTGCAGCTTGTGGTTTCTAATGAAACCCTTGGGCAACAGCGAGATGACAGAACGGGAGTCCACCAGGAAGTTTATCCGAAACTCACGGTCGTGGATGTGGAGGAAATTCGCCTAGGATACTGGGTGACCCACCTCCGACACTTTGGGCAAGGGGGCCCTAATGGTCTCCCGACTTGGACGTGGCGTAGGAGTAGGGTGCATGGCAGTTCCTAGCATCTGCCCCGAACTCCTGGTGGAATCAGCAACAGTCCGGATGAGCGGTGGTATTCACCCGCTGATTGTTTCGGCCTCGAGAGCGTGACCTGGAACGGCTGCGGGGAGGACGTTGTTGTTTCTCTGGCAGCAGCTGGTTGAGCATCTTGCGCATCTCTGGATGGAGAAAGAGGGTGCGTTAAGCGTCCATTACCAGACCGCTCGTGGAATGAGCTGTTGCTTGTGGCACGAAGCTTGTTTAGAGCTTCGGCTGTCGGCTGGCACTGCATATATACATGCGGAATACATTAGCACCTCTTAGGAAGACAAGCCTAGGACGGTTCATTACATTGCTAAGGTAAAAGATAATGGATCGCCTTGTCCTTTTTTTCGTAAGAGCCGCCGTTATGACAAGGATTCTCGGAGATATATACATAACCATATCTTAAATAGAAAGCAAGAAAGGAAAAAAATTTTAATGCTTTTCTAAAAGGGTAGCAGTATTAAGATATACATATATACATATATACGTGTATTTTCATGTATGGTGACCTATGTGGACATTTTATAAGTAAATAGGTACTTATGTGGACACTGTTGGAATTATGCGGACGTCCGCATAAGTTTTCTAAAATATACAAGTGTATCGATACTTGTGCAGACATTTACGCTCATTCTACAACGAAAAATGGAATTTAAATTAGCGAACTAGACGGAGCGAGCGAAGTGAGCGAGGTTGTAGTGAGCCACTGTCGGTAATGGATGCCATTGAACAGTAATTTATTGCATTTGTTTTACGTTATGTCACTGCATATGTCTGTTTAAATTGTCTTTTCGTTTGAAACCTTTACCACATTTACGACAAATTTTATCAAAAGTATAATTTCTGTGGATTAGCGAATACCAATTTAACTATATCGATCTTTTGAAACACTCATCACACTTAATGAATTGGAATAAATTATTTCTATTGTGTCCTTTTCGATGTATAACTAAATTTTACTTTCTTTATGAAAACAATTTCACATATTTTACAATTATACAATGATTTTGGGTGTGTCAACTTGTGTAATTGGGATTTTTCAGCTGATAAAACTTTATTTTGCATTTATTGCAATTATATGCATCGCTGAGGTTGAAAAACATGTGGTGAATTAGTAATTTTACAATAACCTAATAACCAAATTATCTAATAATTTTTTTACCGTAATTCCATTATCAACAGAAGAAAGATAAATAAAAATTTGTTTATCACAATATAAGAAATAACTATTCTTGGAGGCTCATATATAATAACTATAATAGAATATGTGTATTTTTATGTGTTTTTTATACATGCAGATATATTTTATTGAAAATATTCATGTAAAACATAGATCTTAGGAATTAACAATTTATTACTTAAAATATTTCATTTGCATGTAATTTATGGTCTGAAAAATTTCCGTCCGCACAATATTTTGCAATTTTTGATTTGTTTTCAGGGTTGAATTGAATGAAAAAATTTTTTTGGATATTTTGCACCTTGACAATGAGACATACAATTGCCCATTAGCAAATAATGGTTTTTAAAAGTATAATTTTAAGCTATCAAAACATTCCCTTGTGATTTATTAATGGTCTTAGAAACAGCTAATGTGAATGGAAATTGTTTTCTGTACAAAATAAAGGGCAGTGACGAAGGATTATATGTATTTAGTGTTATTTGCGGAATAAATACTCTGTTTTCTTTTTTTCTCCTGTAATTATTTTAACATTGATGTTGTATTTAAATAATTTAGAATTTATAGTCTTGTACCATTACAAAGTCATTCATATATATTTAAATTTCGTATTAACATAACAATAGAATACATTTTTAAGTATTATTTATTCGGCGAAAGGCCATCTCCAATATTATTTAAATATTCTGTTGGAAAATTAATGTAGATATCTTCATCTGTCTTATCAACTCCTTTGTTCGTGGTATAATTAATACTGTAGTAAGTGACTGATTTTCCTTGTATATTATTCAGAATTTTTTTGTTTAAAAAATGTGTTCATGCATTAGTGATGTTAATATTGCTTTATATATTGAAGACTCATCTGTTTTATCAAAAATTCTAGCACATACATCATTTGTTTTCCACGTTTAAAGAATTTTAAGATTTAGAATTTTTCCTTTTCCTATATCCATTAAATACGAGGGAAATTTCGTATCTATGAAACGTATATTAATTTTTAAATAAAACGTGTAGAACAAAGGCCAAAGATTTAAATATTTTATTGTTTCTTGAATAATATTTACTTTGCTTGTGTTTTAATCGCTGGAACAATTTCACGAAAGTCTCCTCCAAAAATTATTATTATATTTCCCAATGGTTCTTTACTATTACACAAATCGCTTAGAATTTTATAAACGATTTCGAATGCCTTTTTTAAAATCATAGAAGCTTCGTCCCAAATAATTACTTCTACTCCTCGTACTTTTTGTTTATCTGACTAAAACTGGAGAAACGCTCTTTCTGGAGTGATCAAGTCTCAAGGAAGTTTAAAAGTTCTAGGAGTAGTATTTCCCTTTGGAAGTGGAATAGAAGCCATTCCTGTCCAAGCCATTGATAAGATTTATTTTTCTGATTGATATAAAGTAGTAAATTAGTGTCTTGTAAAAAAAAGTTTTTCCAAATCCACGAGGACCATAAATAAAAAAAAAAATTTATTTTAAATTTTATTATTTCTTTAATAATTATATTTTGATCATGGATTTATTCTGAAACCAATTCATGAAATCTATGTTTACAAAATAATAATTCAACATTATCATCAAATTCTCTTTTGAACAATGCTGTGGGTTCTGGTAAAAGAATATCTTTACAGGACATGTTTTGAGACTTAAAAATTTCGGTCAAATCTAGAAGAGCTTTATTTTCGTCATATTTACAATCTTCTATAAAAATTTTTTTCTATTTGTTTTCAACAATATTACCTAAAAAATTTTCGGACATATAAAACAATGCAAAAAATTTACGAAATTGATAGGGTAATATTACGTTACATGCTTCATCAAAGTAAATATCAATTTGAGAATCTTGATCTACCAATCCATAGCAATAGATGTTTTCTTGAATGTATTGTAAGTGATATTTTTAACAGTTTTTAAATCTGCCAAAGATGTTTTATCTGCCACTTTATTCAATATTAATTTTAAAAAAATATTTCTCTTGATCCCTTGGAAGAACTACGCTTAATCCACCAATCAACATTTGGTATCAACCAATAATGACGTCTAATATTGACTGTAATTTTGTGTGAAATTATCTCACAGTTATATTCGTAGTATCATTTGGCATTGTATCATTTGAAAATTTTTCTAAAACTTTTTCCAGCTCTTTCCATTTTGGTCTTTGCGTAACTGTTACGAATAAATCTGGTTTTCCATGTTTTCTCATTATCAAGTAAGCATCTTGGTAATGTTGTTCCATATATATTGGTCCACCTACATATGTTGATGGCAAAATATAAAGATTTCCAACTTTTTCATTTTCGAAGTTTTTTGAGATATTACAAGCACTAATAATTACGTGATCTAATAAGCCTTGATAACACTTAATTCTCAATGATTTTTGATTATTTCTAAAATATTTAATTCTGTTACTGTCAACCATTATATATGCATGTGAAAAAATTGTTGAGTTCATCTTCCACTGTATAACAAGGGACTAAAATGATATGATTTTGGTATGTAGGACAGTCTGTACAAGAAATATTGTAAAATAAATGAAGTTTCTGATTGATTTCTTGGATGTTTACTATAATTTGTGCCAACCTAAGTTTCCTAAAAGAAACAATATGGGAAATACTAAAAGATATATAAAGTTAGGAAGTTTGTTTAAATATGTGTATGAGGGTTCGTTTGGTGGTGCATGCCTTGGGTATACAGATAGATTAAACTTTTCGATTGTACCAGAATTGGAAACAATAATGGCACTACATTCTGGCACCAAAAGCTTATTGTATCGATGTTTTTGGTTATCATTCTATCGAACAAAATACATTTTATAATTTTGTAAATTCTAAATATTTGCAATTTGGTGTAAAAACTTATACTTTTTTGCAAATGTATTTTCACTCATGATTTCCATTGAGAGTTCTATGTGCTCTTGTACTAATTTTGTATTAGCTTTTAATCTTTTTTCAACAGTAATTAAATCATCGTAAATATAAATTTGACTGAATAAGGGCTCTTTATTATTAGTTAGAAACAGAGATTTTGGTGAACTGTGGCAAACTTGACCTTGCATTTTTCAATTATAAATTGATTTCGTTTTTTCACGAATAATATTAGCGTTAAAGGTAGCAAAACAAAACTGTTGTAAAATCGAATTAAACGTCTAAAATTATTGTCGTATAACAAAAGATTTTTCAATTCTCTATTATAATGACTCGATGGAGATAACCCAATTTTTCCACCTTTACAGCAATTTAATTTTTTATATTTTTTTTTCCAAAATAAAGCTGAACAATGTGGACATTAAAAATCCATATCTCAAAAATCTAATAATATAATTTCCGATAATGATTCGTCCAAATTTGATTTTTTACAAGGAATTTCGTCTTTGTCATAATTAATAAATTTCCTTTTTTAATTATCCCACAGACTTAGAAAATTAGTATTTAAACGTAAAATTTGTAAAAAAGATTTGAATTACAATGATATTCAAAGTATAGAAGTAGATACCATATAGATGATAGACAAGTTTTCAACAAATCCAGTTATCAAAAAAGACATATAGGATAAATATTTTTTTTTCTGTAAAACTTATAGTACATTACGCCACTAGTGCAGAAAGTAAAAAAGTGAGCGCCCGAAGGGCACGCTTGTTTTACTTTTGTGCTCGAGTCTCGTATATGATTTTTCTTGCCGAGGGCGCAGAGTGCAATTTTGCGCCCGTGGGCACACTTTGGGCCCGCGAAAATACTTTGCGCCCTAGGGCAGAAACAATTTTGGGCCCGGAGGGCCGAAAAATTTTTCCTGTCCGTGGGCGCAAGTAATTTCAAGGGCCTAAGGTGCGGCCTGAGGGCGAAAAGGCTCTACTGCACTTTGGGCCCATGGTAAGAAAAAGTATATTTTTTGTTAAATAATAGGGACGTTGTTATTTTGTTAAATATCTCAATTAAATGAAATAGAAACTACTCTATTTAACGGTGAACGAAGGGGAGATGAGGGGAAGGTGGAAGACGAGGCGTGAGGAAGCTGAGGGAATGCTAAGAAGGAAGCGGGGCCGGGGGAAGTTGGGGCTTGAGACTCACTTTTGACCATACAACTATACAGGGTCATTCAAAAGTACTTTAACAGCGATGACCAGCGTGTACAGAAATTAATCCTGAGTCCAAAAGGCAAGAAAATTTTTTTTCGGACAGTTAGTTTTTCAATAAGACCCATTTCAAGATTTTTTGTTTTAGGACGGTGTGGAACGTTTTTTCGGTAGCACGGGCTGCCGTACAGTGGAAAGCTTACTAGATAAATAACTACATAGCAACGAGCTAATGACCTGTGTGTCGGTAAATCAGCTCGGTAGTGAGGACTTGGGGGTACATACGGACACTTTGGGACACTTGCGGGTACTTACAGGAACTTAGGGGTACTTACGAACACGTGGGGGTACTTGCGGGTACTTTTGGGTATTTTAGGGTACTCACGGGCACTTGTGGAAACTAATGGGTAATTTCAGGTACTTGGGGGCATTTAGGGGTACATGCGGGTATTATCGAGTACTGATGAGCACTTGTGGGTACTTACGGGAACTTGGAGGTACTTGCTAGTACTTGCGGGTACTCACGGGCACTTGTGGGTACTATGATATATATATATATATATATATATATATATATATATATATGCAGGGTTATATGTTACGGTGGCATTTCCGGGAAATGGTGTGTAGAGTGAATTTTTCTGAATCAAACCCCGTTGGAATTAATTTTTTAGGGCTAATGGCTTTTCAATGGCAAGAGATTAAAAATACGCTCGAAGCTACCCCTAAATGGGGGTGACTGGCAATGGCGCACAGTGGGACGAAACGGGTTTTTTTTCCGAAAATAAAATATCTCCAAAACGAATTAACCAATCTCCATGATTTTTTTTGGAGCTTACAGCTTATTCAACACAGAATATGGTCAAAGTGGTCTGGATTTCAAACATCCCCTTCAAGGGGGTGAAAACAACCCTTAAAGTAGATGAAATTAGAAAAAAATTATTTAAAATTGACATTTTTTACTATAATTGTTATACAT
>JAPYYV010015123.1:0-12596 GCA_030522625.1 Copidosoma aretas
AACGAGCTCCGTCGTCGTCGTTGTCGTTGCCGTAACCGTGCGTTATCTTCCGAGAACCTTGAGCGCCCATCACCGATTGCGATCTGCTTCCTGATCTCGCGGACTGCTGATTATGTCACGCGCGCGTCCCGTTAGCTGCTAATCTCTCTGTGGTTTTTACGCTCCGAATGGCGATTCTTGCTTGTTTGTTCGTTCAACAGTTTCGGGAAAGTGATCCGCCAGGGATGGCGATTGTGGACAAATGACAAATGTTGGTGCCGATGACCGATGTTTGCCGATTTTCATATCGACGGTCGGGCGAACGTGATTTCAGGGACGCGAATAACAGTAACGCGATCGTGTTGCCGTATCTCGAAGGGAAATAATTTTGTTTGGTCCAATTGTTGGAATGCGTGATTTTTATTTCCATACTTATTTAATACCGTTGTGAGGAAAAATTTTTTTTTTTTCAAATATCCCACGCGTATGCGAGGGGTTTTTCATTTTTGTCCAAAATGTATCAATGATTTCGTGATTATTTTGTCGGCTACCTCATTAGAAATCATTTACAATAATATTTGTGAATTTTTAATGGTTAATGATCTATGGAAATACTGATATTTATTTTGATAAATCTAAATTTGCGATTGGATACAATAATCGTGAATACTACTCAACCGAATTTCGTGAAAATAGCAGCGATGGGAAATTGATCAATTTTAAAAAATAATCAGAAAATTGGAATCAAAATTTTTTTTTGTCAAAATACAGTCATAACAGAAAAATTGGAAAAATTTTGCTTTCTTATTAATACGTTTTTATAATTAATGTTTTAAGTCTAGTAACTAGGAGACCATATATTATACATATACACATATCCTCAATCATCATCTTCAACTCTCATGTGTATACCTCATAGTGATGTTTAATGAAAAAACAAAACTACTATTTACGTTCACGAGACTATCTAGACAATTAGGAATTTTTTAAAATAGTATGAGTTGAAAAGTTGATTATTTGATGAACTAATTATATCAGCTATTTACACCCCTATAGGGCGGTAAAGTAAAGAATGTCCTGGATCCCATGTTTATTGTCAACTTCACGACTTACACTATGTATGCGGCTTCGCCTCGGGTGACAATAAACGTGAGATCTGAGCATTCTTTACTTCTGCCCGTGGTGCGTGTATTTTATTTTATACCTCACCTGGACCGGAACTGACACATTACTGCCCGCGCAGCGGGCGGTTATGAGTCTGTTTCGGGCTAGGTGCGGTGCAAAAGATATTAAAAGTTCACAAACATTCAATCGGGATCTATCAGAAGAAATATCCTACTGAAGCACTCAGAAGCGTATCTTCTAACTCGAATAATCTTCGTATGAATAAAATATCAAATTACTTCATTGTCCCGAACAATAAAATCGAAGCCACAAGTATTTAACGCGCTTATCTCCATGCCGGCATCGTTTTATTTACTTTTACAATTCAAGCAAAAGTCAACGAAAACATCGTCATAATCACGTTACTGAAACATACAGAAGATATAAAATTACAACGGCGAGCGACAAATTATTATCATTGTATTTCTGATTATATCGCTCATACGACGATGCTCTGCAACAGTAGCAGTTGCAATGCATGATTGCCGAGTTTTTTATTAATAGATCTGTCAGATTCTTTCATTCATATAACACTTTAAATGTTTACTCCGTGGCAGCGATCTCAAATGCAGCAACCAACAATATGCTATACAGTATATACAGTATACCTATATCATACAGTTGGTTGCTGCATTTGTAGATATGCCATGCAATAAGATCACTCTTTTTTTTTCTATCGGATGAAATTATAGTCCTGTGTGTGTAACGCTCCAAATAATTTAATTGAATTTCAATTGAACAAAAGTTTGATTAAAAATTGTATTAAATGTCTTAAATTATTCATATTTTATTGAAGAAATTAATTTAAGTAATATAATCGCAACTTTTTTCAATCAATAATTAGATTCGATTGTTGAAAGAAGATTAATTTATCAAAACTTATTAGAGTGTCTCAGAATTGCGATCAATTGTTTGATTGAAAAGTTATCGGAAGTACTAAAAGAATATTTCGATGCACAATAAAATTCCATTCCACAATGAGGGTTGTGCAACAGTGTATTTTGTGAAACACGCACACGGTCTGTTGAGAGAGCCAAACTAATTGATTTTTTCAAATTAATATATAGATTACTCACCTACCAAAGCAAGTCCAATGATAATATTGGTTCAACGTGCTTGGCGGAGCGTATGAAAAAGGTAGGGAAAAAGATAGGGAGTCGGACTCACGTTTCGTCCTAGATCGTTGGGCAGGACTCTTTACAGCATGGCTACGCCAACGATCTTGACCATAGACGCTTGCATGCAGCGCATAAGTGCGCAAATTCCATATTCCGCAAGTGCCATACTGAAGAGTCCTGCCGACGTCCTAGGACGAAACATGAGTTCGATTTCCTATCTTTTTCCCTACCTTTCAATCAATATTATCATTGAACTTGCTTTGGTAGGTGAGTAATCTATATTGATTTGAAAAAATCAATTAGTTTGGCTCTCAACAGACCGCGTGCGTATTACACGAAATACACTGTTGAATAATATCATTTAGAGCAGAAACAGTTGTTTTAATCCACACAATTTGATTTAGAGTTGTGATTAAGAATTGAAAGCTTTGAAAAAAATTTAATCGCGAGTTGATGCCACTCCCAATCATTAATTCAATTAAATACATCAAATAACCTTAGCTTTTTTTACTGATCCGATTAGGAAATAAGTTTCAATTATGATGTTTTCATTGCAGATTTAAATATCTTAAAATCCTGGCGTGATTAGGCCGGACCACATTAACTCTAAAAACTACAGTTTTTATTAGTTATCTAATAAATGCTAAAAAAAAACATTCATTGAAATTTGTAAAAAAAAAAAAAAAAAACAGGGGGGTGACAGTTTGTCGAAAATTATGAAAAATCACTTTGAAATTGTTATATAATTTACGTTGTCATTGACTGGTTTTCATATTTTGTGCTACTTTTGCGAACGGCAATGAGTACATAAGCGTAGCAGATAATTGCGTTAACATTACTTAAATATTTACATTTAACTCATCTAAAGCCTTTGAGTTCATGACAATGACGATATGAATCTTATTTTTAACGAAAAATTAAATAACAGGAAACTTGAGATTGAAGATTTTATTTGATCGATGTCTGAGTTGATACATATATAGAATGAAAACTTTTCGTTTTTAACAATAACGCATGGATGATAAAATACACAAGAACGACACAATACCGTATAACTTTAAGTTTTTTATTCAGCCACTAAACGTCAATTTAGAGTAAAAATTACCCAGTTATGTCAAATTGTTTTGAAAAAAAAAAAAAAAAAAAAAAAAAAAAAAAGCGTCTGAAAGGTAACACTTCAACTCTATACTGTAGCCCCAAGGTGATAAGCTCCTGTACAAACAAACGTGACTTGATGGAGCAATTTGGGCTCTATATTCGTGTTTAGCATCTTAATCTTGCACATTTCATGTTTCTTATATTTTTGTAATTATTGTTTTTTATATTTAAATTATTGTAATTATCGAAGCCTCATATATCTCTGATTCGAATTAAAAAGCATAAAAAGTTTCAACACCACATAGTATAACAATCAACTAGCACAACAATAAATTCACCGTAATTTGCAATATGTTGCAGATTTGTCCACTATCATTCACACAGTCGTTGAACTTAAATAAAACGAGGGGTGGGCCGGTGGGAAAACGTTTACAATGGCGCCAGTAGGAAGGAAGCCAATAAAGAAGAAGAAGAAACAGTTTTGAGAAAAAGCTCCGAGAAACGCTGCCAAAAATTTGTCATCTTAGTCATTTGGTGCAACAGTTGTGAAAGGCGCCGGGGACGCATTCTTCTTCCATATCTAGGTTTCAAAAACATATATAATCACTTGTTGAAATAGCAACTCCGATACGTATATATGTACATGGGATTTTCCATGTTGGCAAAAATGCTATTGAAAATAAATACTTTGTACTTTTGGTTGAATCATTCCGGGGGAGAGCTATAGGTACTTATGATTTATACTGCTCAGGCTATAACTATACTTTGAAGTTTAAAAATAAAATATGGAGTGCACGTGTGCTTTCGAAACGGGAGGTCACGTGAATGACTATAATCAGCCGATGACTTGAGTGTTATGTCAATTACCACATTTTTACCAATGTTAGCTTGTAATTTTTGAGGACAGATGTGGAAAAATGCTATCCATTATTTGGCAGAAAAAATGGAAAAACTTTAAATGCAGCTGCAAAGAAAGTTGCAGAACGAATCATACGTTGTAATTATTTACCTTTTTCTATAATTATTAAATGATTCAATAACAAATTTCTTCATGCAACTACATGGTAATATGCATTTTCTAGGTATCGGTAACCAACAACATTTTGTGTTAGATATCGTTCGAAAAAAAACTTAAAATTGAAATCAATCGTCTGACGGTGCCACCTTAACTAACCGGGGTCAGTTTCTATTTTTTTACAAAACGACGACTCACAATTAGATACACACAATAATAAAAAAATAAAAAAACACATTGTCTTCGTTTCTTGAATTCTTGCCCTATTCCAAAGCCAATACACACTCGCGCGCTCAACACCGCACATACAATACATCCTGCACGTTTTTGTGTATACGCACAACATATATACACGCCCCATATACGTGCCAGTATGCGTCCGCGCGCCAATGGGATTGCCCGGCCGGCGGAGAACCGCGGGGTTAACTAACTCAATATAAAGCGTCGCCCGGCGAATTCATCTGTACAGGCGCACACGATGCAAGAAGTGGTTGGAGATGACGATGACGACGATGATGATGATGATGAAGAAAAAAAGGAACACGAGCCGAGCGCCGGCACGCGCACTCCGCTATAAATGCCCGATTTGCCGGCTGCGGCTGCTTAGTGCATGCTTTCGCGGCTATGTGGTCGCGCGCTCGCGCCCATCGGCTTTCGAACTTTCCTCCCGACGATCGAATTTTTCGTTTCTGTTTCGTTTGCCTTTTGAAAAACTTGAGCTTCTGCCGTTTGCGCGAAGTACACGGATGATTTTTTTTTTTTCACGCAGGATATTTAGTGACAAACTTTTTTCATGATTAATGTTTCTGAAATTTTTTTCGCTTCTCTCGAATTCGATGGTCTGAAGATCGTGGATGAAAAAGACTCCGATACACACCGTCGCAAGTTCGTGTCCAACAAGTGCACGCTGTGATCAACAGGTGGTTTGCAGCGGCCCAACGAACACGAAGGTTAGTCTGTATAGTTATATAGTTGTAGAGGCACTGTTGCCCGTGCTTTTGAAGGACACTGCGGATAATTCGTTGGAAAAGTTGGCGAATGGACCCAAGGGGTTGAAACAAAATTGAAACTTCGTTGAGGGCAATCAATTTTAATATGTATAGTAGCTTAAAAAGATTAAGCTTCGAAAAAATCTACGAAAACAATATGTTTTAATCGTCGATTCTGATGAAAAAAGAAAACGAGTTTCCGGTGAAAAAAATACATGGTTTGCAGCTCCTTGCTGTATAAAAAGAAGTGTGATGATAAAGTCTTGTGTCCAAAATCCTTATTATGATGTTATGGTGATGTAAAATTAGGAAAAATTATGTACTTACTCCGTACCGTATTCTTAGCTCGAAATTGTTCTTGCCTCAAGTCACACATTTATCGAATTCGGAAAAAGTCTACAAAACTATACACTCTTATCAACATCTTTTATTTATTTGTTGGTACTGTTTTGTCGTCAAATCTCCGAGCACTAGTGAGTTGAACGTCATTTGTTCCATTAAAATATTATCTATGGTGAAGGATTTTTTTAATTTTGCAGAAATTACGAGTTATTCCAGGGGACAAGTTGCAAGTTTTCCGTACTGTTACGGTAAATTCTATTGAACTTCTATTGAATTCGATGAAATTTTCGTTACAAAATTTTTCCCAAGTCGATATCGGACTTCAATCTAAATCGTACCGTTTCGTAATCACGTGAGAAACAAATATTGACTTTACGAACGACACGGAGTTGCCCAGCTAACAATTACACGTACACATAATACAGGCGCGAGCGCGATTTGCGTCAGCCTCGTCTCGAGCGAACGATCGTAAATTCCTTTCTACTCCCGTACAATGAAAAATAATCAAAAAGACATCCGACTTCATTCGTACACGGTTCATAAACTCATACTACAATATAATACATGTAGTCAGATGTGGGTACGCGCAAATTCATTACAGCCTTTTAAAAAAAATGCGATCGAGGCCACGATGTATAATAATCGGCGGACGATTGCTTTGTTTTCTTTTTGTTCGTTGACATTGAACTTCTGTATCTGTCTCGTGCTACTTTGGAACATTTTTATCATTTTTTTCGGATTAGCAGCGATGGTTTTGTTTGATTAAAAAAAAAAAGAAATTTAAGCCGATAATGAATGTATTTTGACGATTTTCACCAAATTTAAGTTACTGGGTTTTAAACGCGTTTTGAATTTTTTTTTCCTTAGAATTAGGCATGGTGCGTAAGACTGAATATAAATTTAAAAAATTCAAGTACGTATAGGGTACGTGAAAATACGGATCGTTTACCCAATGTACCATCGCCGGCATAGATGCACCGATTTTGTGGATGAACGATCCGCATAAGTTCATGAAGAATTTTCAAATGACAATGAGGTTTAGATTTTGTTTGATCAACGCGATAAGATATTCATGATCAAGGCTCAAAGCTCCGAGCTCATAATATGAGATAATATTCAGCAGTAATTAAAACACAGCTGTCTCCATTGAAAGAGAAACCGCATGACCGCTTGGGCATTTTGTGTTTATTTATCTCTCACTCACACCCTCATACTATGACGTCTGCCACTATCGTAATCAGTCCCAAAATCATTGATCATTGGAATCTTAATTGATAAATATCACGATATCCCTAAGTTATAATTGATTTATTTTTTTTCTTGGTATAACATATAAAAAGGAATGCAAACACGTCAATTACGTTGATTTTGATGAATCGCGGTGTCTCCACAACTGAAAATTGTATAATATATTGCCGGCTAAACTTATCTAGCTCAGTGGTAATAGTGCGATTTCTGCAGTGCACCTATACTTAAATATGTACTAGTCACGACTGCAGCGATCTGAAACCAACATACAAACAATAAACAATATTGTAATTTACATGCATAGAAGTCACGCAGATGATCATACCATAAAAATGTTTGTTAGAAACATGTGCTGTTTTGAGTATTAAACAACACGAAATAAAAAAAAAAAAAAAAAAAAAAAAAAAACTGCGCGTTAAAACGTCGTGACGACTCGTGTGTACGCGCGCGCAGTCAGTCACCTTGTCAAACAATGTCTTATTGAGGTTAAATGTAGACGCACCCAATGATAATTATATTTCCAAACAATCCTATTAGCGAACTATTATTTCAAGGCACCAACGGACAGCATGAATCATCGAGTTTTTGAAAAATATGTTTCCCTTACTCACAACGCGTGTCCTTCGTATTCAAGATGAAGTTTATGTATTTTTGTGGATCGTCCAACTGGCTGTGAAATTTCACCGCGATTTTACCGATGCTCCTCGCGTGCACGCCGCACCGCCGCCGAAAAGAAACCCCTCCGGCTTTGAAACCGATCTCCAAAGCGCCCGGCGGGACAAAAAGAAGCCGACTCTCCCACCGTCGGCGTCAACAGCCCGCGCAACGATTGTTCATCGACGACGACGACGACGTTTGCGCCAATTTGACGAGGAAAAACAGAACGAATCACCGACCGAACTGTACAAAAACGGAGCAAAGACGCACTCGTGCAGCCGCGGCTGCTGCTCCTTCGCTCGTCGCCGCGAACGCGAGAGTACGCGGTATCGGCGATAACGATATCCGCGGGGGCCCCGCACGATCGGCATCACTCGCGTGCGCGGCGAGATACGCAAGTAGGAGACGGGGGGGGGGGGGGCGCGCCCTGGGCGCGCCGCCGGTCGGTAGGGGCAGGTATATAAATCGGCCCGGCCGGCCGGGAAAGGTGATAGTCGAGCCGCGGTGGACGCGCGGCGCTCGTTCGTCTCTGCGCTTTTTTGATAAAACCGGCGCGTCGCCTCCCAGATTATGCAGAGTCTGGCGGTGCAGCGTCGAGTAGAGTATACTTTCGGTGGTGCTCCGGGACGAGTGACCCGTCTGCGGGGGACACGCGTCGCGTATTCGGGTCGCGTCGAGAGAGAGAGGGAGGAGCGGCAGAAGAGGAGGCGAACGAGGCGTGAGCCGGCGTGATTCCTTGCTGCGTACAATGGAGCTGGGGGAGGCTGCGGGCGGCGTCGTTTGGTTCAACGGTACAAGTGTGTAACCCGTGTGCAACACAGTCGGCATTGACTGTACTCTCTCTCTCTCGAGGACTTTTTTTTTCTTTTTCAACGCTCTCGCGAGAATCGAGGGAAGGAGGATTGGAGGCAAAATGGCCCGGAAACTGTCGTCGATTTTCAGGTGCGTGTTTCTTTTCGCTCGATTTTTTTACTATTCTCCGTTTTCGATCGTCAGATAACAACAGTCACACTCGCCAACAACATTTTCCATGTCACGCATCACAATGTTCGAGCGGAACGTTTTACTTTTCGTTTGTAAGTTACTCGTAAAATCGGTCAAAATTTTTTTTTTTCATAAAATTGTAATTATTTCGATTACTTCGTGGAGAATATGTTACTCCGTTTATTTTTGCCATCCAGTTCGAGGAATCAAAAATGTTTACATGGTGTGATGAGAGAAAAATAATGGCACCGCGGTTGTATGATTTTTTTTTTTTACAATCTTTCAACGCGATTCAATTTGAAATAACGTAAAACCGATCCCAACGTTATGAACCCGGAAGTACCGAAGTTAATAAGTACCGTAAGCTGGTAAAAATACACTACATTTTAACCCTGTAACGTGAGCATTTCCTCAACTTTGCATCAAAAGTAAAAAGAGTAAAAGCTTGGTAAATACATTGTTAATAAGTATCTTGAAACGGAAAAGAAAAAAAACTTGTGCTCGTGTTACTGGAGCCAGAATGTAAAGTGTATTGTATTGACATTTAACGCACAAAGAGGAAAACGATTTTAAAAGGGCCGCCTTGGGACTCCGGTTGAAAAATACACCCTACGTCTTTGAAAGAAAACCACGAGGGAGAAACCACCGACAATCGTATAAATTGATAAGTTCTAACGAGACGAGCGGAGAGCCGAGGAGTGTTTGGACACATGTGTTTACGAATCATGTTGTTTTTTCCACAACTACAGGCAGTGTACTTACATTGCACTTTAGTGGTGTCGATCCCTTGGTTCCACGCCAACTTGGGTATAATGTGCGTGTCGGGAATGCGTCGCATGCTTTAAGAAATAAGCAATGAATAAGTACAATAGTTCCTTATATACACTTGACAGCATAGAGCCCAAAGGGGACATTATATTATATTATAAAAAATGTATCAGCAAAATGTACAGTGCCGGACTAAATTGGACCGCGAGTCCATAGTCCATAATAAATAATTCTAATTCTAATTCTATATTATTCATCGCGTCTGTGCCATTCTGCATACGATCACGAAGTTTGTTCGAAATATTTCCCGAGACCGGACTGTACGGGCGTTTGAAATTTGAATCGAGTCAATCTGCTTATTATCTCTCATCATGTACTTGGCACTATTTCTTTTCGAATTCTCATCTCAATCCTGATTTAGAACTTTATACTTTTTTTTAGTTCTTTTGGCCGATATACGAGCAGATTTACACTTATCTCGTTTTTCTTTTCTTTCTGAAGTAATAGATCTGAGGCGTTGTTCGAGTATTGATAAGAACGGTAATTCAAAGGAATTGTATCTCATAAATTCTAACGATACACGGAGCGTTCTGTAAGTGTTCCGGGAAAATTATGTAGAACGAGATAAACATGAGCCCGTTGAGACAGTTTTCGAATTTTCATCCAACTGCACGCGCACTTTGAAAGTTATTCGTGATTAGATTGACTCGGAAGGATTATTTTTTCGCAAAGTCTCTCCATCACTTTCCAATCAACGATGTCTCGGATAAAATACGCGCTGGATCGTAATTCGGTGAACAATTTTGGTTTGTTTCTTTGGGCTCGATCGTGTACAGCAGTTTTCAAATTGCCGTGATCCAATAGTAACACAAACATTTTTCTCCGGGGTATCATCGTCATCGTCATCAATAAAGCCATTCGAAACTCCGGTCGACGCGTTCTCCAGATACAACGGATTTCTCCCGTCGCCCGGTCAGGCGTACGCGCAGTACACCGATGCTCGTAACCCCCCCCCCCGAAACGGGTTTCCCTGCATGGACACATTTTCAAGCCGCGTAACATGATCCCCTACGTTGGACGGATGAAAAGAGAAGAATGAGGCAAAAAACGCGGCCGGCCGTACGGGACGGGGAAAAACGGAAACGGGGAGAGGAAAATCACAAAGGCGGAGGGAGAGATGCCTCTTGTACGGGCGGCTCGCTCCGGTCCTCCACGCCCACCAGTGTTATCCTCGAGCGCGCGTGTACTGTGTACATGTGTGGACGGCTCGATCGGAATCGCGATGATAATCCCCGGGACCGAAAATCTGGAAAGGCACGTAACAGTGTGCGTGTGTGTGTATACAGTAGCAGAAGATGGCACCCACACTGTAGTACGCGAGTACAGGGTGTACATGTGTACAGGCGGAGAAGGGAAAAAGAGAGTGTATATACGATACGAGCATCGGGGGCCTCCCGGCTCTCCCAAGGCCGCGCTCTTTTCTCCCCCGCCGCCCACCTCCTCCTCCTCCTCCTCCTCCGATGCCACGAAAATCCCATTTCCGACTAATCTCGCGCGCCCGTGTATACAGTCTCGCCCCACGCGCCCTCGCTTTGGAATCTCGATCGGTTGATGCGCGTACGTGCAAGCGCGGGACTGTACGTATTGGTGCAGGCCGTTATGTGTACAGATGTTCCACCCGCGGCGACGGGCGGGGAGAAATCTCTCTCTTTTATTTTTGGCCCGTACGATGGACCATATATGTACGAGTATGCACGTGTAACGCGCCTAACGAGATTATCGGGCCCGAATGCCGCGCGATCGTATTTGCCTATGACCTTTTCTTGTATACTTAGGGGGGGGGGGGCTTTGTATTATTTTTTATCGCAAGCAACGATCAGATGACACGTAGCAGTTTAGTTGTAACTCAAATTTATAGAGGAGGCGAGACACTTTCGAGTTTTTTTTTTTTTTTTTTTTCTGGCAAATCGTTTCATTTACATCATGCTTCCGCAACGGGGGACAGTTAGTACGGCAATTCGTCGCTCGTCATATCATATTATACGGTTGATGGATAAACAGACAAATAAATCAGTCCATAATGAATGCACGTGATGCATTTTTTTACATCATCGTAGGATCTTTTGTTTTTCCAACTGTCTATAGTTCCGAATACGTTGATCGAATGGTCTATCATCGCTCGAGTGATACCAGCTATAATCAAATCATGTTATTGTTGGTACGATTTTTGCTTTGGTAAACACAAGTCGTTACTAAGTAGTTTAAAATGTTAGCAGTTTTATAATCAGCAACGTGAGAACATCGTGGATCGAGTGATGAGGAATCTAGTAAATATTCCAAGATAAATAATTAATCAGTGGCAAAAAATGATGTTTAAATAAAAAAGTAATGAATCGCATCGTCAATTGTACGAACAAATGATTGAAACTCGAATGTTGATGAACACTACTGATACCCAAGATTTTGTATTTTCCGTCTTCGGTGTATTCTAAATAACCTATACTTGCGTGCATGATTTAAAACAAAAAAAAAACGAGAGAAACAATAAACCTGCGTGAGCTTATTTTCCGCGGAAACCGTGATAATTTCGGTGATCGGTAGAGACAGTACGACCGTTGTTCTCCGTTGTAACCCTTGAAGTTTTCCACACGCACACTCTGATTAAAAAAATGTCTTCAACTCCCAAGTATCAAATTTCCGTGCACGTCTCTCCCCTGTTAACAAACACGTTCCAATTTTCAAATTCTTTCCGCGCTACGTCTGTGCTCTGCAAACAAATATATTACGAAGGCATCTCTTTCGAACCAACTGTCGAGTCAACAAACTGAAAACAGGAAGAAAAAAAAGAAACGTTCCTCCCGCATTCGAGGAAAGAATCAAAACGGCCGTCAAGCGTCATCCCCATCGCCCCCTCCCCCCTCTCGAACTAAACCACCGAAAACAACCCAATCCAAACCCCGCAGCTAGAACCAATTGAATCCCCCCCCCCCGTAACCCACGGAAAACTCCTCTCCCCCGGATAAGCCCGACAAATAGTTTCAACCACCCCCCATCGCGGGGAAACGAAGGCGCACCACTCCCCTCTCGGCCTCAAAACTAGATGTCAATCCCTCGTCACGGCGGCGCCAACTCGAAGACGCGCGGCGACGGGGGAAAAAAAAGGCCGCGCATGCCTACCCCCCCCCCCCCCCCCCCCGCGGCCCCGCCCCCCCCCCCCCCCCCCCCCCCCCCCCC
>JAPYYV010015126.1:0-14441 GCA_030522625.1 Copidosoma aretas
CCGTTCGCGGATCTGAGTATACTCGCAGGGGGCTCCGCGGGGGAGGGCAAAAAGAACGTGACTTGGCTGCATCACAAATCGGCTGAGTGGTGGCTGCACGTATAAGAGACGGCGCCGGCCGATTTTGCCTATACTCCCCCGCGTCCCATTTCTCTCTCTCTCTCTCTCTCTCTGATGCTGCGGCTATTATGTATACGTATACGGCAATGCAATGCGGAGGAGGAAGTGCAGGCGCGCCGAAGAGTCGTTGTCGTCGCGTGTTTGTATAATATATAGGATGCGAGCAGTGGCCCTGAGGGCACGGCCACTGCCGCTATTATCCCATCGTCACCGCGGCTGTCGCTTTTATGATAATATATAGTACTACATGGGCGTAGGTCAGTCGCCGGATGTGCGGTTATTTTGGCACGCTCCATGGATACGAGCACGCCGGAATTTCCGGAGTATGCGCGTGTGTATGAGGCGTTTCACAGAAAATATCGTTCGCCGTTATGCAGGATTTTGGAGAGTGAGTGCCATTTTTCTTGTAGCATTGGGAAACATGTTTGATCAACAGAACTCGGTAAATCGAAAAATAATCTTCGCGTTGATCACTGCCAGCTTTCGATCGGGATATCATTTTCTTTCAATAAAAGATCAACAATTCTGAGAAAATAAGAAAGAAAAAAATTTGGTTCCATCTAAAATCACTTCCGCGGGCGTGAAAATAACTCAATTGCAACTTATTCCCAACACTGTGCAGGGGATGATTTTTTTTCGTGAAATCGCGCAGACGTATATGTCCCTATAAGCGGCAAGTACATGCTAGACGCGCGTGCTCTTGCCATTTACAGACATCACTTACTAATGTTCGATATTACCAAGAGCCCAACAGCCCAGAAAGCATTGTAGATTTATACATTTTTGTCGCAAACATTTTTTTGTCCAACGGAAACTACAAGCATCTCGATCTCGTGAGAAATGAACAACGAATGGCTGACGATGATATTCCCCGCGAGCTGGCCGCTGTTCCAAAAATACCCGTGTAATGCTCCCCGACAGCCTGCCAGCGATATTAATGGCCGGAATCGTCGTATCGGATCGGAGCGCGGGGGTGCGACCGCTGCCCGTCCCCGCGGCGCCTCTCTCCTCCTGTATTGTTGCTCGTGCCGATGCCGTTTCGTCACTCTACGTTGGCCGGGACATTTTTTATCGAGTGTACACAATTTGTTTTTTTGTTTTTTGTTTTTTCTTATTTTGTAAACGCATACATACGTATGTACGTGCGGTATATGGGTGTGCAAAATAAATGCGAAATCCGCGCGCTCGCCTGATGTGGACAATATGCTGTAAAAGTGTCGCTCGGTCGCGCGAAAAACAAACAAATCCATTCATCAAGACAGCACGGACCGTCCTCGTCGTCGCTCGGGTCCGAAAAAAAAATAACAACGATCCGACGCATTTGTGCGACACGCCTCGCTCTCGTACTTACATAATATTAATAAAAAGTATACACGCTCGAGGTCCGCCGGCAGCGGCTAAAGAGCAGCAGGCGTCTCTTTCGTTCACGCGAAGTATTAACAACGCGAGGATTTATTTCCCTTTTTGACGAGCGGGCGGATCGAAATGTCCAAACGCACCGCGGCGACTCCGCTCCGCGTCAGAAATTAATGTACGGAAACTATATAATACAGGCACTCCACATAAACTGCCGAAATGATCCATCCGCGGCGCGTGTCCTTTTTTCCGTCGCGTTGGAATAAAACGTATCAGAAGCCAGCTGATGGTATCTGATTTCTCCCGTATGATGTGCAACTGTATGCTACTATATAACATAATGTATAGCTCGTCCGGTACAATTGGCCAGCGTACCCATACGATCCGAACAATGGCCCGCGCTGCCAAATGCTCGCACCTGTGTCGAAACTCTCTCGCGATCAAATCGTCGTTGTTAATCGAGCAGTGCAGCGCTGCAATTTGTTTGCTATTGTTGTACACCGCACGTATACGGACCGTACGGAATACTGTATGCTTAACGATGTATTACATGTGCGTGCAGAGGCAAGTTTGGCACGGTGTACCGTTGCAAGGAGAAAAAAACCGGCCTGGCGCTGGCCACCAAAGTCGTCAACACCACGAGGAAGGAGGACAGGCGGGACGTCGAGCGCGAGGTCAACATCATGAGGAAGCTCCAGCATCCCAGGCTCATACAGCTCTACGACGCCGTCGAGCACGGGAAGCAGATCTACGTCGTGCTCGAGCTGTGCGTTGTACATATACCGTTCATTATTTTGGCTTTTTTTTTTTTCACTCGTTTTTTCTCTTCCCTCGGTCTGATATATTCCCGAAAATAGAGTCGCCGCGCCGAAAAATATGCCGAGCCCGGCAAATTAAGATAATCCGCGCCGGCGGAGCTGCTTTATTTTAAGGTACACGCACGCCGTGACCCGGCGCGCCTCGCTTCGCGATGATGCTGGTTATTGTACGACGGGCCAAGACTCTGTGTCTTACCGCCGTCGCCGTTGCTACTACTACTATTATTATTATTATTATTATCATCATTACATCATTTGTTGCGGAAACTCCACGTCAATTTTGAGCGACTGCGGGGGTCGGGAGGGGGGGCGATCTTTCGCGCGCTAAATTTGTAAACGGGGAAATTCGCGCGAAAAGTGAGACGATGGTTTGTTTTTTTTGTTTTTTTCCATGCACGCCAATGTAGGATCGCGGGGGGCGAGCTGTTCGAGCGGGTCATAGACGACGACTTCGTCCTGACGGAGCGCAGCTGCGCCGTCTTCATGAGACAGATCTGCGAGGGAATCGAGTTCGTCCACTCCCAGAATATCCTGCATCTGGACATGAAGGTTTGTTCCGACCTGATTTTGCGCCACCTACACTACACACGACTAAACATCCGATGTTTTTCTCTCGCCACGAATAGCCGGAGAACATACTCTGCCTGACGAAGGAGGGCAATCGGATCAAGATCATTGATTTCGGCCTGGCGCGCGAGTACGACCCGAAAAAGAAGCTGCAGGTCCTGTTCGGCACGCCGGAGTTCGTGGCCCCGGAGGTCGTCAATTTCGATCAGATCGGCTTTGGCACGGACATGTGGAGCATCGGCGTTATCTGCTACGTTCTGTGAGTCGTCGTTTTGTCGGTACCTCCCGTATTTCGGTTCTCGATGAAAAAGTTATAACGTACCCGCAGATTATCCGGACTGTCGCCGTTCATGGGCGACACGGACGTCGAGACGATGGCGAACGTGACCATAGCGAAGTACGACTTCGATCACGAAGCTTTCGCCGACATTTCCGAGGACGCCAAGGACTTTATCAAATCTCTCCTGGTCAAAGACATAGCGTAAGTTTCATTTGAAATTTATACTTTATGTATATATAAATGTGGACGAATTGTGCATACAAAGATGTATAATATTTGTACCGAGAGAAGGGACATGTAACCGATTTTTAACTCTCATCCTTCTCCCGGTATGATTAATACGTAACACGCGATACTTACTTATTTGGGCTCACGTTCCTGCATGACTGCTTTTTTTGTATGTTCTAACGAGTCCATCCTTCTCGAGAAGTTATAACGATTATCATTAATTTTTTGCATGTACATGTGTCGTGGTAAATCTTCCATGGGAAGTTTTACAAAATCCTGATGAAAATTTGAAAAACATAAACAATCAACACTTCAACAGTACAAGCATATGATGTGTATAATATTTTCATGAGGGTTTCTTTTTCTCTGTTATCGTTCATTCGCCTACTTCCACGTCAAAATTATATCTGTACTCCACTGTGGAATAAGCTTTTATATCTCGTGTGAATTAACTTCTCCGTCCTTCAACCTTCCTCACCTCTGTCAAGAATGAAAATAAAATAAAAACTAAAGAAATACATATTATATTCACGTATAGAGAAAATAACGATAATATTATTCGACTAGACATAAGTATAAGATCTGATGGTCCGTCATACTTGTCATTGCTTTGTCAAAATACGGTAAAATAGTATCGATGATAAAAAATGTGTAATAATAATAATAATAATAATAATAATAATAATAATATTAACAATAAGTACGAGCTCGTAAAAAAAAAAGAAAACGATCAAACCATCATCTTCCGCCCGCAAAAGAATAAAAAATAAATCACGGACAGTACGGCTCTGGCAAACCCTCCTGACGCAGCTCCTACTTGTGGCTACTTTCAGAAAACGAGCGAGCGCGAGGCAGTGCCGCGAGCATCGCTGGCTCGCCCGCAAACCACAGCCCACTGTCCCGACGGCAGTCGCCACGACCTCGCCGGCCGTCAGCGCACCCCCCGCAGCAACGGCCGAACCCTCGGCGTCACCCGTGACCCAACAACCGGCCCCAACGAGCTCGGCCAGCCTCGAGCTCGACGTAACCAAGGACAATCTCCGGGTGTTCGTCGAGCGTTGGCGCGAGCACCCCGACAGCCCGTACAACATCGAGAACCCGAGCCTCGAGCGCCAGCCCTCGCAGGAGACGGCCTCCCTGCGCGGCCAGAGCCCCTCGCCCTGCGGCAGCATCTGCAGCGCCGACAGTCGCAGCAGCGCCGACGACAACAGCAGCAGCAACAACAGCGACGCCTCCGGTGTCCACTGCCTCCAGGGCCCCGGCGGCGGGGGTCCCGAGGCCGGCCACTGCTTCCTACTGCCCGAAATGTCGCTCGCCGCCTTCGAGAGACGGGCCTCCGAGGGCGGCAGGCTGTCCGACAGGAAGAAGGGCTTCGACCCCGCCTCCCAGATCCTCCTCGCCGAGGAGATAATCCGCCTGTCGGAGCACCTCAGGTCCATCGCCGTCGCGCCGGCCGCTTCTAATTCCACCACAGCTGACGAAGATAATAGTAGTGCCGCGAGTGACGGAACAACGACGACGGCGAATAAGATGAGGAAGCAGGAGCAGCAGAGCACCAACGAAATATCGGAGAAGCTGTCGAGATTAGAGCGTCAGAGGAAGCTCAACGGCACGACCTTCAACGTGAGCCGTAACCTCGAAAAGTACAACAGCAGCATCAACGACTCGAGCGTGGGGAGCTTCTTCTCCCTGAGACGGTCCTCGAAGGCGAGCAGCAGCAGCAGTAGCGGCAGCAACAGCAACGTCGCCAGCGCGAGCAGTAGCAGTAGCACGATAGCCACGAGCGTCAACGAGGGCTCGAGCAGTAGCGGCAGCTCGACGACGAAGGGTGCGTCGACGACGACGAATGGAAAGGATTGGCCGGGAACGAGGCTGGTGCGCCGGGTGGACCTGACGCCGCCCTGGAGGCAGTCGGCCGCGAGGGTCAAGCGGCGCTTCGGGGAGACGTGCAGGGACGTGCCGCGCATCGCGACCTTGCAGGATCTCCACAAGAACATGAGCCTAAACGAGCCGACGTGCACCAAGAACCTGCTGCTTCAGCTGATTGACGAGTGGAGCGAGGTGCGCCGGCCGGCCGGTCTCGGTGGCCGCAAGAGCATAAGCCTCGACTGGTGCGGCGAGGAGTCCGTCGCCCGTCGGTCCATCAACTCGCTGGCCGAGTACTTTCAGTCCGAGCAGCAGAAGGTCGCCGCGGCAGCAGGTAGCGCGAGCTCGATACGCTGAATCGTTGATGCATCAGGCGAGTGCATGTGTGCGTGGAGGTTAAAGTTGGATTTCGTTTTTTTTTTTTTGTTTTTTATACCAAAGGATAATTGCACGACGTTGATGGGATGGACTGATGAAGAACGTTGAGTAAACCCGCACTCTTTGGTTCGAAAATTGTTGTCGTGTACAGTTTGGTATTGTAGATAGTCTTGACATTCCAACACTTGACGTACGGCGGAGTCTCGACGATGGATGCATGGACTCCGTGATAATTTTCGAAACTCAAGAGTGTGGCGTTTTTTTTCAACTGTTAGCCCGATTAGCGTCTTAACGATCGGAGGTGTAGACGATTATGCGGAGAGGTTCTTTTGATGTTTACTATAGGTATAGCGCACCTGTTTTTCGCTCGGAAAATTGAAAATCACAATTTTGATCAGCCTTCGATGGCCGTTTGATAAGTCGGTGACACAACCTGCACTTTGTGGCGGTACATTTTATATTCTACACCAAAGAAATCATTAAATATTTAACTTCACTGTACATAATAATCATATTACTAGTGTTGCACGAAGTTTTAAGTAAAATTGTTCTTTAGAAGATCTTTGACAGTATCTTTGAATTGGTGGGGCATTATTTTAAGATCATACAGTACATGAGTTTCACGGAATCATCAATAGCTGATTCTTGCGAGGAAAAATCAACAAACTCAAGGAAAGCTCAGAAAGCACTAAGAAGAATGTGCTTTATATCATGGAATGGAACACATGATATCAAACGTATTAATTGCTCAAAAGAGGTCACTACTCAAGAATAATAAAGAACATGATATTGTGCCTGCACTGAGATACCCGATGAAGATACCCGAAATCAGTTACATCGAGAAAATCACTATAGTCAAGTTGTATTCTGTATTTTTGATGAGACATGAAAAAACTCTCAGCAAAAGAAGTCCCATGCTTACTGAATGATCAAAGACGATTTCGTGTGAGCAACGAACACTGAATGACATTTAAAAATGTTGATTGATTGGTAGAACTCCTGATGCACATGGCATAATATTATATTGATAGATTATACTTGCTGAAAAGAACGAAAATTTGATGTCGTACTAAAACAATATAATTGTGCAAAGAAAAAAGTGCTCTTTCACATCGATAATGCAACTGCTCATTCGAGTGCCGGTACCATGTAATTGCAAAATTAAATGGAGCTGAAAGGAACTTTATATATATTTATATATTTAAAATAGTAGCTTTCGTCACAAATGTGCATCTTTCGAGGGCAGTCCCAACGGTCCCTCGGGCCCAGGGACCGCCCTGGCCGGATGCACATGAGTGGCGAATCCTATTTTTCTTACCGAGGGCGTACCAGGGTTGCAAAAGTGCCCGAGGTAGGAAAATTGTTTATTTTATGTGGAAGTCATGAACTTATCAAACCTCTCTCGTTGTAAAATGATAATACATTTCAAACTTTGTATGAAAAATCCAAAGATTTTTAATACACTGATGCACATCACCCATTAAATTATGTAATTTGTTGTACTTACGATATAAGTATTATTTACTGTTATATATAAATCTATCATTTGAAAATGTTCTGTAATATTTTTTTTTTCAAGCGCAAGTTTTATTTGCTGTGATCTTCTTTGCGTTTGTAATATCAGCAAAAACTGCTGTCATATGAAGCGAACGTCTAATTCTAATCTTATGTTTACTATGTATGTACTTATGTAAAATGTACAGAGTCTCGATGTTATTATTTATTTAGCTTTACCAACAAAAAAATTGACTCAAAAACCATAATAATTTCTACTCTCGGTCAAAATCGAGAGTCTTATGAAACATATACCGGTGAAACATATAGAAGTACAATAATTGAATTAAATTGTATTGAATGTAAAACTATGTATTTTTGACAACGAATTTATATCCACAATTTTTCACGTAAAAAGGCGATATGAAGCAATTCAATGTATACACAACTAAATGTCGAATCAAATAGAATATTTTTGTATGATTGCTTATGTTAATTACATACGTTGTTTATTTGTAACCTCACGTTTTCTGATGCTTTTGTATGCGAAAAAAAAAATAGCAAAAACGCACTCAGACGTCATCGAATATTACGATTATCGACTGCGAGAATTATAAGAATGATGTAAGTAAAATTATAAGTTTAAGAATATACGAATATTATGCAAACATAATGTTCCTCATTTTTTCTGTTCCTGCAATACAACTAATAAAAATTACTAACGCATTATTTCCGATTGACGATGCTTACTTGACACGCTAAATTTCAATGATACGAAAAAATGTTACTTGCTATCTTCTTCAACTGAACTAGAACTATCATATTTGGTCAAGATACGCCATTTACTTCGCTATGTCACGTACTAACACGTTTTTGCAAATGTTAAAAAAAAAATTTCTTAAAATCTCATCATCGACAACTAATTCATCGCAGAGAAAGACCGGGAGCCGACAAACTTTCGGAGCACCGCTGGTTGGAGGCACCGCTTGAAAATCCAATATCAAAAGTCCGACTCAAGCGTTACGTTATCAAGAAACGCTGGGTCAAAGCGACGAACACGATCCTAGCCCTCAGGCGCATGGGAGCGCACATCAACTTCGATCTCGTTTAGTGTTTGGTCGTTTTCAAATTTGTAATTTTTCACCGACTGAGCCTTGACTATTACCCTTGTAGCACTGTTGTTAAAAATCTTCAGGAAACTGACATATCAAACTAATTTACTATGAAGTTTGACACACTCACTGGATGGTTGGGCAACAGAACAAACTGACCAAAGATACGCCACAAAAAAATTTTTTAGCTTTAGAAAATTGAATACCTTCATTGGGTCAGAAAATATGATAGCCAATGGACTAGAACCAAAGCACTGCCTCGACAGGAGATTTTAGAGTTTCCATTGAACATTGGACTCTGCATGGATCAAGAAGAAAGTCAATAATTGTAATATCCCTAAATGTATTTGTTTTAAAACATTTATACATACATATTTCATGAAGATTATATTCATAATAAATAAATAAATCTTTCGCTATTGTACTTAAATAAAGAGAGTCGGGTTGGAGTAATAATTTAGATGAAAAAAATACATGTTGTATCTATAATATTTCATAGGTAAAATAAGCTCTTCTTATTTATACTGTATTAGCGCGAATTAGAGGTATATATGCTTGATCAATTCAACGACAAATTATTGTAAAGTAAAGCTGGAATATTTAAAGAATATGGAAAAATTATTTTGCTGGTAATACATAAATTCTGAACGCAATAATTTCTCCTGTTTGTTTTTGCGTTGGATCACGGCTTTGTGATAACTCATTATTTATACTTCGCAAGCAATAATGCACGTTCGCATCGGAGCGAGTCACGCATATACTCATTTTGAGAAATATTTTCCCACGATTTTTGGCATGAGTGTCGCATCGTAATATTTTTAAAAATAAATGGATTATTAGCAGGGGGGGGGGGGGGAAAAATATCGACAGAGCATTTGAATTTCGGGGGATTATACGAATTCTATACTTTTTTTGTTGATTAAATGCCCGTCTTAAATACTCAAATTAATATAATCATTGAAAAAAATCTTACAGATCCCAAATACCATTTCTATAATTTTGTCTGAAGAGGAATATTAAATTAACATGTTCGCTAATAATATATGGATCTATCAAGCTGGACGCGTGTGGATATGGTTTTGTAAGTATATTTTTTGTAGAATTTCCCACAAGGATGTATTGAGTAAGAAATTCTGGAATGCATAACTGTTTCTGTAAATCAACGCTTCGCTTTTTTTAATAATTGTTTTTGAATAAGTTTGAGGAAGTTTAACATTTTCATGCAACAGAGGTAGTGATAAAACAATTTTTTTTTTAATTTTTACACATTTAAACAAAAGAATATTGTTGAAATTAAATCGAATAATTATGCATCGTAAGTTGTCCGTATGTAAAAAAGTATTTATAATTAAAAACTAACATCAAATATGCAAAAAAAAAGTTCATGATACATAAAAACTACATCAACTAAATATGTTGATTTATTATTAAAAAACTATACACTGAGAACCACTAGATTTTTCCTGATCCTCCTACAATTAATTTTAAATGTTATTGTATCTCAATCACAAGTTTACCAGATTCACTAAGAGGACAAATCATTATTCATGCAACCACTTTCTTTTCAAAATTGTTATATGATGTATGTGTTATCTATGAATAAATGAAACAGAGTCGTACCCTTTTTTCTGTACTACTCTCATTGCAAGTACACTATTAAAAATATCAATAGTTATTATGTATCGACCGTTTCAAGAAATTTGGGACTTTCAACCAAATAAGTATATTTCGAATCTGCCGCCTTACACTGTTTCCCCCTTTTTGTGTTTTTTTTGCCGAGCCTGCGACGCGAGGTTTGGTTAGTTCAAAATGAGCAGACAGCTGCGCTAGTATGACAACAAGGTGTAAAACGACAGAGAATGTTTTATTTACATTTGGGCCATCATCGTTTTCCTCCATCGTCTTCAATTTTAACTCAAAGAAAGTGATCTTGTCGTGGTAAGTACTAAACAAATCAGTTGATGATTCGCAAATAATTATGGGGTTGTATGAAAAAATGAGTGGACTAAATGAACAAGTGTAATTCATTGGTTTGGCATTGCTTATTTTTTTTTGCAGAATATGTCGAAACAACCATGGAGCCCTTATTTTACGAAGGAATACAATCCTTTACTGGCAGGCAGTATCGATGGTACCGACTCGGAGCCCCATGACAAGGCAATCGCCAGAGCCATGGAATCTCATTACAAACCTCCTTATGGACTGAAGTCAAGGCCGGATAGGACACTTTTTGTATCTAGATTTGGTCCTAGAATAAGCAAAGATGATTTAATTGAGGTTTGTTTATGGTTGAAGTAGAGAGATAATAAGGTGTATCTCTTTTTCCACCATTCGTACGATGAAAATCTTCCTTTCAAGTAAATACATGTCTTTCCTACATATAAATGTAATATTTGATATTTATCTTTTAGTTTTTCTCTCAACATGGGAACGTTGTCTCTGCTACTGTGATATATGACGTTGTAACTGGAGCTTCACAATGTTATGGTTTTGTAGAAATGAAGTATGAAGATGATGCTTGGAAGATAGCAAGAAAAATAAGTGACTTGACTCTGATGAATCATAAACTTTTTGTTGATTTTGAAGTTGGGCGCACAATGAAAGGCTGGAAGCCACGGAGGCTTGGTATGTATCTTAAATTTATGGAGAAACATAAAAAATAACATAGTGTTATCGAAATCCAATTGATCAAACGCATCTGAATATCACAGGTGGTGGTTTTGGTGGCAACAAAGAATCTGGACAGCTGAGGTTTGGTGGAAAAGAGCGACCTTTTAAAAAACCTTTCTTGTTGAACGTACCAGACAAATTCAAGAAATAATGAATATTCTGCACTCAATCCGAAAGTAGGCTAATTGATATAAAAACATATATATGAACTGAGCTTTTAATTTTTTTAAAAGAATAAAGTTACTTTGTTCACCTTTTGTTAAGAAATTCAATGCATTTAGTCTTCTACGAAGTTGAAAATCTCAAACTTAATATATACTTGAAAATATAAATGTAGATATGATGTATATTACATAAACTGTGTTTGTGTAACGGACCTGAACACAGTTTTTGTCGTTCACACACAGCTACACATAATACAATAGAAAGGCATATGACAATGATACAATTATCTAGCTGTGTATCCTATAAAAGTATAAACAGTCTACTTTTCTACTCTTAATATTCAGAGTGTAAGTATATATGCCATGGATATATTTTGATATCGAATGAGTTTAATCACTGCCTCAATGAGACTTGAAAGTAGAAAAAAAATCCACGCAAATTTCGAATTCGTCTCGATCGAGCCGCAGGAAAAGCCTCCCAAAAGAATGTGGATGAATCATGTTTTCAAAAATTCTATAAATAACATTACAGCCATCAGCAAGTGGCCAGATGATTTCAAAAAGCCAGCACGCGTCATTAGCATCCGCAGCCCAGGCGAACCTCAAGGCATACGCGTGCCTACATAAATATACGCTCTTCTCGGCTGACCGCAGAGCTTGGTAGAGGCACAACCATCGCAGCAGGGTGCAAGATGTGATAATTAGAATAGAAGAGGTGCCAGGAGAAGCAGCGACGCCGTCGCCCTCAAATATGACGAGAAAATCAGCTCTCCCCCCCCCCCTCTCGCTCTGCCCGAATCACACAGCAAACGAAAAGAGGAGCCTGGTGTAAAACCAAGAGATAGAGCTGCTGCTGCTGGCGCCGCGACGTCGTCATACATGGCGGCCCCGAGGGCCTCTTCCCCTTAACTTCCGCGCTCGTGCTCTCGTGTGCACCAAACGCACGCTAGATCCGCAGGGAGGAAGCATCAGCGAGAGTCAGCCGAGGCTGTAAGGCGCTGCACGTGGGTCTTTCTCCTTTTTTTTTTTTTTTTTTTTTCCTCCACGTTTTCGATCGGCAGAGCCATTCGGGCATGCGGGCCAAGATCAATAAGACGGACCGCGCGATCGAGCGGACAAGACTCATCATACATATAATTCTCGGACCCGAAGGTCGAGCGTAGAAGCTCTGGCAGCGCGCGTCCACCTGGACCTCTGTATGATCGCAGCTGCACGCGCGTCCAAACTGTCGGAGAGCGAGTTCTTCCGCGTGGATCGGCCGGCTGACGGCGCTCTCGTATTAGGTACCTATGTAGCAACGGCTCACCTCGGCGACCCAATTCTCGTCGACGCAAGCTCGGAGAGAGCAGAGGCCGTGTATTGTAAGCGCCCGCTGTTTGTGGGATAAGGGTGTACAAACGAATGAAGCGTCGGTTCGATGAAAACTACCGTTTCACGCGTCGTTTTTTACGCCGACTCTTTGTATCGAGGTGATTTTTATGCCATTGGAATCGCAGGAGGGTCATTCGTAATAGAATCGCTTCCACGAATCGCCGAGCGGGCACTCCGATCCGGAGCTCGTCACGAAGTCCCGCGTTTCGCGTATTTACAGCGGCTGCGCTTTTTTTGTTCTATTTTTTCGCGTTTCTCGCTTTTTCGGGAGCCCCGGGGCTGTTTACAGCTTCGTTCGACTCCACCCCCTCGCCGCGCCGGCTTTGGATAAAGGTATTTTTGAAACTTTATACGCCAACCGCGATCCGAACGGCGAACGCGCGGGGCTGTGTCATTTTTCTCTCTTGCCCCCGGCCCGCGTGTACATTATACACGATCGCGTGGTGGTGGTGGTGGTGGTGGTTCGACTCCGCTGCCACAGCCGAGTCTATTTTTCGTCCTCGGTATTCGTACGTTTTTTAGTTTTCTTCTTTTTGTTACTTTCATCCGCGCTGGATTGCTGTTTTTATCCCACCGCAAGATCTTGCACTGCCTGTTGTCATTACTATTCTTGCAGTTTAATGGCGCGAGCGCGTTGGAACGGTGAATAGTGATATGCTCCGTCGATTCCGGGAACTTTTTGCCAACGAGTCGGGAAAAATTCGCGCGGAGCTTCGGCGAACATTGCAGTAATCAGCAACATTGAGACGTATAAAGAACAATTCGTGTGCTCACGCGCATCACGGTCGAGTTTCTCTCTTCACCCCTCTGCAGAGATGATCGAGAATAAATAACGATCCACTCCGCGCGATTGTAAAAATAAAATATCCGAAAGACGTATATTTTTCGCTACAGGAATTTTCGAAAAGCAAAGTTGCGGTCGAATTACCGAGCGGAGATTATTTTTAACCGAAGAAGAAAGATACGACATCGAAACAGGAGAGATAGATGTGCCCCCGTGTCTCTCTATGCATATACGTGTCGTCATGTCTGACCATAGCTCGTCGTTTTCTACTGTCAACAACTTGGCGCTCGCTGCAGCCCGAAGTAACGACGCTGAACCCAAAACCCTCGCGGATGAAATTGAAAAAAGAAAATCGCCAAACGCTCGGCACGTAATAAGTGCATACCATCGAACTATGCACGGCCCGACGCCCACGCGCTCTCCACGACCCGAGGGGCGGGGGAGGGATCCGGCCAAGAAGTGCGCCGAGAAAAGAACCGAGGGAGCGAGACGCGCGGGCAGAGCTGCGGTCATGATTTCCAGGGCGGCTCGTAAGTTTTTCGGCGTCAAACGAGCGAGCGGCGTGTACACGGGGATCGAGTGTGTGTATAACAGAGCTCAGCAGCAGCAGCACCGGCACGCACGTAGGTGTGATGACGAGTGTATTCTCGTCCAGCGGCTCGGGGGCGCAGCGGCGTCGGGGACTCGGAGCATCGCGGCGGGCGAGCGAGCGGTACGGCCCGATGATAGTACAGTCCGACGGTTCACTCGGAGCAGAAGGCAAGCGTCAGGAGGCTGCTGCACTTTTTCTCTTTCTTCTTCGTCGTCCTCCTCCCGTGTATCTATATACTCCTTATAAACTCTACTGTAATATCGCGCACCCATATATATATATATATATACAACACTCTCGCCCGAGGGGACGCAAATATCGCGCAGGCGCCCCTCGGTCGTACACAAGGGCTAATAATAGGAGGCGGCGATCTCGCTTTTCTCTCCCGAGAGAGAGAGAGAGAGAGAGAGGCACGCGGGGGAGGCGAAAAAACGGACGGGGGGAACACAATCACGGGCGTGGGGATCCCCATCGGATCGGGGCGTCGAGGTGTCGTCTCCCCGCGGCAGAGCTCTCAGAGCCGCTCGAGCCGTCGCGCGGACTCCACATTCCAATTGAGTGTCTGAGCAGAAGCCGAGGGCCCGCTCCGCGCCTCATACTTGCGTCCTCGTACCTACTGTGATCCCATTGTTGGCGCCCCC
>JAPYYV010015128.1:0-21399 GCA_030522625.1 Copidosoma aretas
ATAACCTTTCCTTCGTTGTTTACTAGAATCATGCAAATAAGAAGAATGCAAATTATGAAAACGAAGTACTTAATGCAATAGATGTTTTTATGAAGCTGAGAAAGAACGATGGAATGGGTGTGTATGTGTGTAAGCCGGTGTTTACATCTTTTAAGTTGTAAGGCTTGTGAGCCTGTTCTGTTGATAGCATACAACGACAGATAGTTTGAGCTTTGAGAAAAAAGTTAGAGAAAAAAGATGCACCCTAGTGTATTTAGTATGTAAGTATGTGCATACTTATACGTCAGCAACCACAGCATTGCTATCATCTTTTTTTTTTCAGTCGTTTGATCGGTTTTGTCGGTGTCATAAATACACAGATACAAAGACAAAATACGAGCGAGCGAGAGACCGACTGCAGACCGCTTGACAGAGCAAATATTTGGTCTCAATAATGCTCCAATGTATCATAGTCGTGTTTTAATAATTGTCTTTGTTTATTTATTGAACGACTGTCACTGTACGCGTTGAACGAACTTTAAGTCATGGTATGTCAAAAAGACGTATATGCACCTCGGGAGTAAAGTATGCTGCACGCCCGGCGAGAAGACGTATATGCACCTCGGGAGTAAAGTATGCTGCACGCCCGGCGAGCTTAGCAAGCTCGCTGCGCTCAGGCGCTAACTATTCGCCGGGCGTGCACAGCCGACTTTACACCCTAGGTGCATAATATACTATACCTAACCCCCTGCCAAGTCACCAAGTACATTGCATCCAACTGTAAATTTAACTACAACTAGATTTTCTATCACAGCTGCCGGACTTCAAAATTTCTACCTTGACTCCACTGCCAAGTTACCGAGCATCTTCAATCCAATTGCATCTCATTCACTCATTCATCCAAGTACGTATCTTTCTTCAGGGTAATATGGAAGGTACAGAGTTTAATCCTTGGACTCGAAATGAGGAATGACTTTCCGTGGATCCCATTCCACGTCCCTACTCCGGCATTTTTCCAACTTCTGCGGAAAAATTATCTACGCTAAATAAAACCGGAGCGGAGTGATTAGGATGACTTCCTGTCGTGAAAAGTCGCAATTCTGCTCACATGTATAATCTTCGTCTTGTGTTTTGATGATTTCCCAATGGCGTAGACAACATCGTTGATCTTCTTGACATTTTCAAACGGACTGTCCCAGTTAGTCTGCAGTTTTAGGCTCTTTTCTTTGGCTCGTTGTGGATCGTAGAACCAAACTTTTTGTCCTTCCGAAAAATGAACTTCTCTCGCTCGTTTGTCGTAATGGGTCTCGATCTTGCTAGTTGTTATAGCCATTGTTTCTCTTGTCATATCATGAATTTTCGCCATTTTCTTTCCAAGCTACTGTATATAATTTTTCGGCGATAAAACTTCAGCGCGATTTTAAGGAGAAAGTCCTCTTATTAAATCCAGCAGTAGCCGTAAGACATCACCAGTGTACATTTTAGCTGAAGAGAATGCGGTCGCCGCATGTTTAGAGAATATGTAAGCTAACAAAAATTAGGAGATCCAACAGTCCCAATCTTTTTGATTTTCGCTAACAAACTTCGATAAATGATTAAGATTAGTCTGATGATGGCGTCTCACTTGACCGTTTCATTGTTGGTGTAGCGGTATAGTTTGTATTTTCCAAGTTTCCAAGAATTCTGCTAATTCTTTTACTAAGCACGAATCGAAATTTTTTCCATGATCAGTATGTACTTCTAATGGAACATTAGGACGACAAAGTACTTCATTAACAAAAACTTTAGCTAACGTTTCTGTCCTCATATTGGATAAAGGGAAATCTTTTACTCATTTTGTGGAATTATCTACCATAACATGGAGATATTTGTTTCCTAATTAAGAAATTGGAAATGGGCCCACAATATCCAATTGAAGTCTCTCAAATGGTACCCCTAATTCATGAACCACCATTTCACTAACACTTTTATCTGGTAAAACTTTCTTTGCAACATAAATTGTACACGTAAGTCACCAATTTTCCTTATCTTTTTTGCAAGTGGCCCAGTAGAATCTTTTCCTAATCTTCACTAATGTTTTGTTGTCTTAAGCGTGTCCCTTGTTGGCAAATCGTGTGCTTCCTGTTGAACGTCATCTATCTTCTTCCTCAGAACCACTTATTGCAGAGTTTTGGTCTTCAAATTCGGTGATAACCATTCTTTGTAAAAAACTTCATCCTTAAGAGCTAAAGAGTCCCATTAATTACAGTAAACTTTCGTAAATTCATCTTTTGGTGCAAGTTGCTGTCGATCAGGTCCAGTATTAGCTTTATTGTTTTCAATATTTATTCTGATGGTTTTATCTTTTATTTAATGCTTTTGCCAGTGTTTCTTTAACAAACACAAATTGTCCAACCTTTCTATCTGCTGCCTTAAACTTTTTCTCAACACGGTAGCAGTACTTAAAGGATTTATCTTCACATTGTCTTCTGGACAACCCATCGGAGTTTCCATGAGCTATTCCCTTCTTATGAATAATCTTAAATTTGTACTGACCTAATAATCCAACCCATCTAGCTAATTGACCATCTTACTCTTTGAACGATAATAACCAAGTAGGGGCAAAATGATCTGTTCTAATTGAACAATTTTTTCCTTATAGCTGTACATAGTCATAAAATTACAAAATATATTTAAATTTAGCACAAAATCTCTCTAGATTTTTAAACTAACGATATTGCAAAATTCAATCTCAACACACTGAGATTTTCTTTGGAAAATTGACTCAAATGTACTAATACCGTAATATACCGATACGGTAAGTTAGGCGAGCAGACGGGGACTGGCACTCGGTGCGCCAGGGTCCCAAGTCTTTCAAGCGCGTACACAGATACATCCATACATGAGCACACACATGTCGTCTCACTGTCTCCGACTCACGAGCGGTAGTCAGCGGACTACTATACATAAGGTTGCGTTCGCGAAGGTTCTCGAATATTCTACATTTTTCCCCGACCTTGCTGAACCAAAGGGGGAGCAAAAAGTTAAGGTAAAAGTCTTGTGCATGAAAGAAAATCAGATCAATAAATCGCTAAACATAGTTAAAATTTTTTCCAATTACAATGATAGTTCCAACAAAAAAAAATGGGGGTAACAAATAATTGTCGACCTTACTATTAGTCTTAATTTAAGTACTAAACGCAATTTAACGAATTTCTTTAAATTAGACTTACGAAGTACGATAAAAGAACGCCTTCTCTTTTACATATCATCGCGACTCGCACGCAAGAAAATGAGCTTAGTTACGGGTCGCTCGAAAGTCGCGAAAGCTGTGCAAAGTTTAGCGACGTGGACCAAACTATTTATACCAGAAAATGCCTATACTACTCAAGCTAGCGGCCAGTGAACAGAGGGAGTATTTTCTTTTTTAATGAGTACAAGATCACCTTTTTCTAACGATTCGTGTGGTTGACACTATTTAGCTCGCATTAATAACTTCTGTAAATACTCGGACGACCAACGGTGCCAATACTGCTGAACCATTTGAGTCAAGAGTTTCCAACGATGTAAACTAGAGATTTTAACGTCAGTTAAGTCAGGCTCTATCGCGAGAAACGAAGATCGCATAATAAGAAAGTGCACTGGTGTTAGGGGTAAGAGATCCTTAGAGAAGTTAGTCAAGGAAGTAATTGGCCTAGAGTTAAGCCACGCTCACACTTGACAGACCAGAGTGGAATACTCTACAACTGTAAGGATTTGAGTATTGATTACTCTCTTCAAATGGTGTTTAACCGACTTGACTGCTGACTCCCATAATCCACCAAAATAAGGAGCAGCCGGGGGGTTGAAATGCCAACTAGTACCACAACGAGCCAGCTCATTTAAAACGGTTCGGATTAAGTTACCACTTTAACTTTCTCGATCAATTCCTCAGACGCACCTATGAAGTGAGTGCCTTGATCACTAAATAAATCGGTACACTGACCTCTCCGAGCAGTGAATCTACTGAAAGTGGCGAGAAAACTCTCCGTGTCGTAACTCTCGACGGGCTAAAGGTGGACGGCACGAATGCAACAGCAAATAAATACAGCGATACAGCCCTTAAGTGTTGCTCTACCTCTCGCTTTAGACAACTGAACAGGAAACGGCCCAGCGTAGTCAACGCCACTTCGAGCAAAGGTAGGTGAAGGGATGACTCAGGCTCCCGGTTGGTAAGCCATCTGTTGGATGAGAGTAGTGGCAGAATGTCGACGACACGTAATGCGGCAAAAAACGATTAAGCGAACAGATTGTCGACCGCAAAGAACCCAATATTTAAGCCTCAACGTAATAAGCGTGAGTTGCGTACCGCCGTGCTGCGTGAGTAGGTGATAATTGCGAATAATAAGATTTACTAAGTAATCACCCCGTTGCAAAATGATGGGATGCTTGCGGTTTTCAGCAAGGAGCGATCGGTCCAATCTACCTCCTACTCGCAATAAGGAATCCTTCAGCGTCGGTTTAAGGAGAAAAAGAGAGCTATTTTAAGGTAAAATGACGTAAGACTCGTTTTTTTGGCTTGTGAGGTGTTGTGCAGCCTCTAAAATCTCGTACTCCTTTTGAAAATATAACAACTGGTGATACCGAAAAAGGATAAACTCCGCATTATACGATTTATCGAAATTTAATACAAGACTATTGGCTTAAAGCAGGTGACGAAAACGTAAGCGAGAAAGATGGGGAGTAACCACTGGTGACGGTTCCTGGGAACTACACGTTACTGAGATCTACTTAATATCAGCCTCTTAGTGCTGATAACGATGAGTGGACTGTATTAATGACCCGGGCCATATGGGTGGCAGAAGGAAGAGAGGAGAGGAAACAAAGAGACACTGCACGTGACAAATCGTTCTTTTGACAAGGTTAAATAAGCGCAAAATGCAATGATTCACAAAATTACACAATATATTCAAATTTAGCACAAAATCTCTCTAGATTTTTTAAACTAACGATATTGCAAAATTCAATCTTAACACACTGAGATTTCGTTTAGAAAATTAACTTAAATACACTAATAGCGTAATATAACGATTCGGCAAGTTAGGCGAGCAGATGTGTACTGGCACTCGGTGCGCCAGAGTCCCAAGTCTTTCAAGCGCGCACACACATACATCCATACATGAGCACACACATGTCATCTCTTTCTCTCCCACTAACGAGCAGTAGTCACCGGGCTACTATACATAAGGTTGCGTTCGCGAAGGTTCTCGAATATTCTACACTTATAGATAGGAACGAAAATGTTTTACGGACTTAATAACTGCTAATACTTTCCTACGAGCTACACAATAAATATTTTCTGATGGACTATTTACGTGACTATAATAAGCTATTACCACCTTCTAATCCTTTTTGTTCTCGGAATTGGCCATTCCGAAATAGTCTTAGTCTTCTCTGAATCAGTCTTCTTTCCTTCTTCTGATACAATGTGACCAAAAAATTTAATTTCTTTTATAAAGAAATCACCTTTTGTTTTATTCATTCGAAGATTAGCTTACTAAAATCAAAGAAGCACTTTTAATATTTGCTAACATTTCATCAAACAAGTCTGCTAGAACTATAATGACATCTCATCAAACCAAACAAATATCATACAACAATCCTTCAAGTATCTTTTTCATAAATCGTCCAAAAGTTGCTGGTGCAGTACATAATTCAAATGGCTTGAATTTAAACTGCTATAATCCTTTTCGAACATAGAAAGCTGTGACTTTTCTATCTTCATTCGTGATTTTGACTAGCTGATAGCCACTCTTTAAATCCAATCTAGAGAACCACGATTTTCCTGATAATTTATCCAAAATATCGTCAGATCTGGGTAAAGAATATAAATCTTAGATGGTTTTCGTATTTACTTTCCGGATATCGACAGAAAATCTTATGGAGCCTTTTTTCTTGTTTTTAAATACCACTGGAGAACACTACGAACTTCAGGATTCTTCTATAACTCCTTGCTTGTAAATTTCTATAATAAAATCATCAACTTTATATTGTTTGTGAATAGGGACGTTTTTTATTGGTTGTTTTATTGGTCGTGTTTCCGCTTCCAAGTGTATTTTATGTTTAACGAAGTTGCATTTTCCTACAACATTGTCATCTTGAAAAATGTCTTGATTTTTCGTTATTAAATCGGCAAATTTTGTTTTCCGGTCACTATCTAAACCTTTCGAATTCTTCTCGAAAAGATCGTGCAAATTATTTGGAACAATATCCTGTACACTCACAATTCATCGAAAAGGTTCATTTTTTAATCATTTGAATCTATCTCATCAATAATAATCTTATAAGTTTTCTTTGTTAAAACTATCTTATCAAGTAAATCGCACCAGAGGATACAATCATCAACTATATCCCCCATAAATCCAACCATTTCTACTTTGTGGTTTTCTAAAACCACAAATGCTTCAACCTTAAACTTTATAAGGACGTCCTCGACTGCTGGGCATTTTAATAAATTAGAATTAATAGGAATTTCAATCTCCACTGAATTTACAAATTTTTAATTCAAAATTGTGGTGTCGCAACTAGAATCCAAAAAAAAATTACGAACTCTGTTATTTAATAAGCCTTTAAGAGTAAATCTACTTGAATTCCCATAAATTCTTCGGCTATTTAAGACTTGGATCAAAGAAGCTGGATTACGTACTGTTGAACTCACTCCTGAAAGTTCAAAATAACCTAGTTTTCCTGCCGATTAAACGCATGTGGCTGAGGACAATTGAACTTCACACGGTCCTTTTTTTCGCAATTCCAGCACTCAACGATGGTGGCATCCCAGGGTTTTCTTTCCTCACTCGCTCCTGTATTAGAATTTGACGACACTGCTCTGTATGCTTATGCAACAACATTATTCCCTTGAGGTCTCCTATTTTCATCAAAAATTGCTTTAAGCTCCATTGCCCGTTGAAGAGCAGCTCTCAAAGATGCAATCCTCTCTAACTTGAACACTTCTCTTACTAAATTATCAGCAATTCCAATGATTGATTGCGAAAAAGCAATTTTATCTTGAGTAGCAAGCGAGCACTTAGAATAAAATACTGAAACTAATTTCTTTAAATCAGCAGCTAAACATGGAAAATCTTTATTTGGGCCTTGTTTCCTACTTTGTTATTGAGAATAACACGTTGCAGCCGAACATTTTTCTCCAAGACGAGCTTCCAGTTTCAAGGTTAAACCTAACAGTCCTCTCGACTCTGAAAAATTATCAAGTACTGATCTTGCCTTTTCACGTTAACAAGAAATCAGAGCGACCATTTTTCTATTTTCATCCCATTCATTTAATTTTGCAATTAGGTTAAATTGATTTAAAAAACCCTAAACGAATAACTACTATCATAGACATCGACTTAAACATTATAGGGTGTTAATGAACCTGTCTCTAACCTATTTCAAACCGACTGTCCAAAAGATGTGTTCAAAATCGGAAGTGGATGTGGTAGTTGTGATTGTTGTGGTGGTTGTGATCTTATGTTGGCGGTGGTTGTGATAGTTGTGGTTTTGATTGCTGTGCTGGCGATGGTTGCGATACTTGTGGTGGTGGTAGCAAAAGATTTTTGGTGATACTCATCTTGTTTATGCCGTGAAATTTTTGATCGTGTAACACTACACTTCTTCCTTCCTAAGCCTGTCTTTTTCTCAGAAGAGAGTCCCGCTCTGCCAAAACTGCGCACTGCTCAGTTCGCAGGCCAACGATCATGTCACGAGCATCACAAAGAGTCGACTGCAACTGCCAGAGCGTCCGCTTATGAACATCTTGTTGCTTACGCTGTGTGTCCTCCTTTTCCTGCATCGCATCGTCCAACTGAACCTGCAAATCATCACAATTTTCCTGCAGCTCAACCAGTTCAGCTTTTAATTTCACTATTATTTCATCACGAGTTTTCACCACTCTCCTTAAATTTTAGACTGATGCCTTAGATCCAGACACTGCTTCGCAGATTCAACCAGCTGCTGCTTCATTGTCTTCGTCTCTTCTGTTGATGTGTTATCCTGGACGAGCCCCTAAAATTGTTACAATTACGAGTAACAATTAACACACGTTACTTTATAGAAACGAAACCAAACTTTATTGAGAGAAGCAAACAGAAGTAAACAGCTTGAGGTTACAAGTTCGACTGACTAATATTCTTCAACAACAACAAAAATACCTTGCAACGCATATCAACATTTTCGAAGCGCGGCAATTCGTACATTTACGGCTATTTAATCGTGTTCCCAATAATATATATAAATTTATTACGAAAGGAAAAACATGTTGGGGGGAAGCTGGAGGGAGTCTGGTGGGGAGCCGAGGGGGTGTTGGGGGGAGCGGGTTCGAGCGGAGGGAGCTAGCTCAAATTATTTGAGGTCATATTTCACAGTAAAAACAAACGAATATCACTTTATTTTGTGGGCGACCGGGGGGGGGGGGGGTGGATTGGATCCAACCGCAAAAAAATCAACATATTAAGATGGGGAACAAAGATATACGGGGATCCGGGTCTCACAAAGATCCACTACTCAGGGCACTTGACACCTAGGAAAGGGATAGGGAAAGGGATGGAGGGCCTCCTCATTTCAGGGATGGAGTTAGCAAGTAAATGAGCGATTTTGCTGCAAGAAGGTTGCCCACCTCTTCCCAAGAAGCATTGTGGGGAATAGAATAACTTGTGCAAGTTCACAGAGGTGGTTGCTTGAAGTCGCACTGGCTGGGAACCAAACCGCGGTCCATCGCGCGCTGATCCACGATCTAGCCGACGAAGCCACCACGCGCTCTGTAAGTGTGTATAGTATTAGTATAGTATAGTTACAGTCAGTGAGTCTGCCGAATATCATCTCAGTGCCTGAGCGGATCACAGGCCACGAGTTTTTTCATAAGTATGCATATGTACGTGTATCCCTGCGTAAAGAGTGAGAGAGAGAGAGAGAGAGAGAGAGAGAGAGAACTTCAGACGTACCACGATGATGACCGATAAATCATCTGAATGAATATAAATGAATGTGTAAGCATACATTTTTCTTAATCCTATTGTTATGCGTGTAATACATTAACTAAGAAAATTGTAGTATCAGTTAAATAAATTCGTTATTTGCCAAAAAAATGGTTTTCGACACATTCTTATTCTATTAATATAATTAATTTTATATTTTTTTTATGGCAAAGAAGCATAGCTTCTACCGGCATTCCCACGACTGTTTCTTCTTTTTTTTAATTTTTTAATTTTACTATTAATGAATACACTTTTCGTATATTCAGGCATTTATAAAATAACGCTTACAATTATTTCTGTCAATATTTGCACTAAATGTAGGTATTTTTCATAAATGTTTCGGAAACATGTCAGAGGTGTTTCGTATCAGCTTTAGAGCACACATTTTAAGATTACTTCAACGTTTCAGGAATATTTCTGAGACTTTAGTTGAAACATTTTAAAAATGTACCATGCTATGTGACATTGTGCTAATAAAATAATTTATCAGCATAATATGAAGAAAATTTTTATTTGATCAACGGAATCTTTTTTTAGAATAACATATATTTCATAAAAAGTTATATTTTGGCGAATACATCGAGTTTTGTTGTGTCACCGATATGATTTGATAACATTAATTCATATTCTTTTTCTTCAAAGAAATATTTCATTGAATTTCAAGTGTAATGAACCAAGTATATACATTTCTTTAATTGACTGAAATATTTTTCAATCCAATTAAAGATGTTTTCTAATCAACCAAACATTCGTTAAATAAATGATTGAGTTGAATCAATGAACTTACTAATTGGATTCAAAACAATTTTTTCTTAGTGTATATATAATATCAAGCCTTGGTTAAAAAAGCGGTTCGACCAGCCTGAATCAGAACAGTGTGTAAAACTCGCAGCCCCCCCCCCCCTCCCCCTACAGCTTCATTGGAGCTATTGTCCGGTAAGCAGGAGGTTGTGTGAGCAAGCTATAGTTGGGCATGATTTCTATTATTCTAGCGTACGATTTGCATTGTCGGGGAATATGCGTATTTTTTATGTAGTATAATAATCATGATGATTTAAAGATTCCTAAAAAATCAGGAAACTGATTTATTGATGTTTTTTATACGATGTAATACGGAAATTTCAAAGTTAACGAATCGGTAAAACAAAAATATAGGCTAGCAGAGAATGAAAAGACGCTATTCATTTGATTTTTTCTTTTCTGTCTTCGACTAAATGGTTCTTACAATAAAAAGAGAAGTCTAAAAATTTAAAGTATCTCCGCTTAGAAAGCACGTATCAGTCCAAAATGTAAGACGTATAACATATAAGTATTAGCGGAGCTACTAGTTCAATCATAATATTAAAAAATTCATACAGAAAAAAAAAAATTCCAAATGGTACTCTCTGAAAGGTTAATAGTTTTAGGATTTCCGTGGAAAAAAGTGATCGAGAGAGTGTGACCTTCGGAGAACATTCAGCGGAAAGTTTTTTCTCTATTTACAGAGAAGTTTTTCGCCAAGTTTTATCGCAAGAAGACGATGATTACTAAAGACAGAGAAGACAGAGCAATTAAATTATTAGAGAACTTTCTGTATTACAGAAAAAACAGAACAGTTAAAGTAAACTATATATTCATACATTTACATGTTACTGTGAATACGGCTCAGGCGCGAACGCTAAATGAAAAGTACACAAAGTTTTTCGTCCGTAGAAAAACTTTTTTGTGATTATATATCGTAAAAATAATGAAGAATACAAAGAGGCTGATTAGATATGCAAATCCAAGTAGTAATAATTCATGTACACTTATTAGCAAACGTATTATTGACTATATTATATATATGAATTAGATCGCATCAGCTGTCTTGTTTTTTTGCTCTGCCTTGCTGTAAAAACATACTTTTGGCTTTAAATCGCTATATCTTTAGTCATAATTATGCAATGGCATCGTAGCTTGGTAAAAGACTTCTTCGTTAATAAAAAAACAACATTTTGGATGAAAGTTCTGGTGAACCTTTCTTGCACAGTTATCTTGGTGAAACTTGAAGACCATAATCTTTTAACGATTGCATTTTTAATCAAATATAATTTTTCTGTACAAATGATTCAATATTATTCCGATTAAATTATCAGAATGCCAATACTGACTCGGTATACGTTCTAAATTTTGAACAGACGCATCAACTCTGCATTCTAAGATCAAAAAATCATTAATTTAGAGCTAATCACTTTTCAGAATATTTGTTTTTTTTCTTGGAAACCATTTACTCAACAAAAAAAAATAGAAATAGAAGAGAGATTTATTTTTAATTCTCTATCAGCTCATCTTATTTTTTTACCGATTTGGTAATTTTTAAACTTTCGGTTTTTTGACTGTACTTGTCGGGGGCCCTGAGCGCAGAACCGGTTTCTAGATCCAAACCCTTATTTTGCAGAATAAATGTCTGGGAGCAGGAGTCTGTGTATTCGAGATATACTCGGGGATAATTTTTTCCATTTTAGCTTACAAATTTGAATTGTCGTAGTGTGTGCGTGTTTTTAATTTATTATAATTTTCTCGTTAATTAAATGTTTTATAATTAATTATAAAAATGATTGATTGATGTTTGTTAGTCAGTGTATTACTGGTGTTAAGTGCTCAGAGTTTGGAAAATAACTCCTGTGTGCCACCACGTAGACGGACCCTGTGTAAGACATAATATGTACAATTCACTTGATTATATATCCACCTTAACCATTTACTAACGTTAAATATTCTTAGGTAAGCACTAAAATCACTTTATATAACAAATAAAGTGTAGAATTTGGCAAATTTTCGGTCATCTTACGTGCTTTGAAAATGACCCTTTACCAGCTGCGCATCTCCAAGAAGCAGTTTTTCATACATATAGCTGGCTTTAACTCAGTCCAAAAGGTTTCGAATGATTTACAGTCCAGTCATACCGCTTATGTGACAGTTATGATGGGTATACTTTTAAAATTAGTATACTCTAGACATATTTTACGATATTGACTACTCTCGCGAGCCAAACTTTGCAGAAGCTATGTCCAGAATCATGTTTGTATCAAAATATGCAGCTAGCTAAAGTTTTTCAGGCGAGTCAAACATTGAGTGTCTGTCAAACGCTTCTTTTTCTGGACTTTTACCTGCTGAAATTCGAAAAAAAAATCCTATGGCAAAACAAATAATGATTTGTTTTATAGCATACGATATCCACATTAACCACTTAGACACATACAACACTATGACTTTGAGGAGAGATTAGAAGGGAGATTTCCAGTGTCTGTGGTAATAAGTGTGTCGCCAGATTCAACCACTAGATCGTAGCGGCCAGCAGTGGAACTACAGACATATTTTCTATTAGCTCAAGATTAAAGCGGGACTCTTCAAAAAGTCTTTCGCGGGCAGAGTGGTTAGCTCGCTGCGTAAAGTGTAGAGGACTATATAGAGTATACGTGCAGTAAAGTAGGAAAATAGGGTGGCGGCGCGGGCGAAGGGGGAAGGTGTATCCATATACAATGTGCCTGCAGGCAGAGCGAAGCGGACCAGGCTCACTACAAGCAATTTTGACTTTCTTAGTTTAGTTTGCTTCTACTTGTACAATTCATTTCAAGAACAATATTCAAGCGATTGTTTTTTTTTATATGATGATAATGCTACAATTACAACTTGAGTCTCGATAATTATCATAAGCATTACAACTGTACTATAAACATAGGTAGCTTTCAACTTATGTCACGATAGCTCAGATGGTTAGTGTGCGTAAGTCATGGTCTGTTTTATTTTGAAATTTGGGTTTGAATCACACAATAAACGAAATTTCCATTCCATAAAATTGTTACAATATTATTTTATTTCTATTTTGTGAAAAAAGGTCATTTTTCAATTTTTCCCTAATTTATTAATCAATACCTTTTATATAAAAGACCTGCATGTTACTCATTTAACAAATTATTTATCGTATCAATATTAACATGTCATTATTTAGACATACAAATTGATTAAATGGGAATAAAAATTATTCATCAATACACAACTAATATAATCTATAACTTAACCTCAGCACATTTACAAAAAAACAACAACAATTAGTTTCTTCCGTGGTGATTTAACGTCAGCGCATCTATGTAAGAAAAATACGTAAATGGTAAACGCAAAATTTTCACTATGTCTTTAGTATATGTTCGTTTAGTTTTATAGTAGAAACATCAGACAGACATATAATAATTATGTATACTTACTGATTCATTAATTGAATATGATTAACATATGATTTTTGTGCTCGGTTATTATTGTAATATCTCAATATTTCATGTACATAAATTCAACAAGGGTCTGGAAACAAAAGCGCAAATATGTATTTCCGAATGTTTTAGTGCCCTAAATCCAAATCAAGCGTCAGAATCGCTCTATCATGCTAGGTTTTCGAGATATCCTAACTTAAATGTGCAAAAAAACTGTTTATAGACATATTTGAGGTTATGTGACATCTCGAGGTAATTTTTTTTCAAAAACCAGTAGCATTACTTGAATGTATGATCCTTTAACTTCAAAATCAACTTTAAGGCGTCCACATTTATTTTGTATTTACCGAGATATGACAATTTCCAATTTGCTCCTCGCCGATTCACAAAAATCCAAGTCAAACCGAGAGTATAAGCTACTTCTAGGAGCGGATTTTCCTAAAAAATCTTACTTTAACTACAGTTTCTGCATAAGCGTTTAAGAAGTAGCTAACACGAATTAGCTCTATGTTTATAAAAATTGAAAAAGGCGCTTCCAAAATGGCGATCGAAAAGAACTAAGTTTAAACATTAAGGATTTGAGTTTCCAGTAGATTTGTTCCAATCTGCTGGTCGGAAGCTGAAAAGAGAGAGAGAGGAAATATGTGTTTCGTCCCGGGAGTACGTCTGGACTGATCAGTAAGGCTTGACGACGTGCTCCCTACCTTAGACACCGAGGGGTATGACGGACGATGATTTAGATCGTCCTTATGTATTAACCGAAGGCGATTTTCGACACTTGCGGAGAGATCGTATTTTTGATGGTCTGATCTCTGACCGTGCGGCTCTTTGAGGCTTGGCCGTCTAGCGGGTGAAGCACGAGTGAAGCGTGGCCCAAGTGTTGCCATCTGTTGTGAGAAGCCGGAAGTGTGAGTGTTGTGGTGCGATCGGTTAAGTCACCACAGATTTGTCTGTATTTTTGTTCATAAAATTTTCCATTAGTACAAAGGCAAAAAATAAATAGCTTACGAGATGTCGAGGACGCAAAATATCATAACCTTCTGCCAACTCATTGACACAGATCTTTTTATTTACATATTTAATAGCCTTTATTTTTTCTTTCTATATTCATCTTAGTTACGTCATAAAAACCTTTCAGACAACCTATATTATTCCAATGCTTTTATAAAATTCATAAGATCTAAATAAATAAACAAATTAATAAATTTTAATGTTACTTTTTATTGTTTTTTGAACAAGATGATAATAAGTGCAACATATCACAAATTCAGACAAACCTATTGGAAACTCGAATCCTAAATGTTTAAACGTAGTTCTTTTCGTCCGCCATATTGAGAGCGCCATTTTTAATTTTTATAAACATAGAGCTAATTCGTATTACCTACCTCTTAAACGATTATACAGAAACTGTAGTTAATGTAATATTTTTTAGAAAAATTTGCTCCTAGAAGTAGCTTATACTCTTGGTTTGACTTGGATTTTTTTGAATTTACGAGGAACAAATTGAAAATTGTCATATCTCGGTCAAAACAAAATAAATCTGGATGATTTAGAGTTAGTTTCGAAGTTGAAGGATCATACTTTTAAGTAATGCTACTGGTTTTTGAAAAAAAAATTACCTCGAGATGTCACATAACCTTAAATATATCTAAAAACAGTGTCTTTTGCACAATAAGGTTAGAATATCTCGAAAACCTGACGTGATAGAGCAATTCTGGCGCCAGAATCGGATTCAGCGCACCAACAAACTCCGGAAATGTATGTTCGCGTTTCTGTTTCTAAATTTTTAAAAATTTTGTTGGGCTGTAAATTATTAATATACGCTTGTAAATTTATTATTGTATTGTAATTTTTCGTGATTGAGATGTATATTTACAATACGATGCTTTAAGATTTTTTCCTACCTCGGACACTTTTAGATCCCTGGTACACCCCGGGTAAGAAAAGAAACATTCGTTACTCGTTCGTAAATGCTTCTTTACGAACCTTGTTACTTTCCTTGCCTACGGCTCGTGCCATAAACTTTTCAAATCGTAAATTGAAGTCTTTTCAAACTTGTCCGAAACCAACTATTATTCTATATTTTATCAAATATTTTTTTTGGATACGAATAAAATCGTTAGTAATCGAACCGACTTTTCCATTCAGAATCTGATTTTTTATACGGAGCTGCTCGAGATGCTCTACATCTTAAAGATTCATAGTACTGATTTTCTTTAATTTTTTTATTACAACTATTATACGAGTCTCTTGTTGTACAGCCACATAACGTTGTATACACGTTTCGTTTTTTAGAATCATGCAAAGGAGACATTAATTTTAATACAAATAAAAATGTGAGTATCAAAAATCAATAAAGCCTTTTTTTGACCTTTTTTTTTTGTTCTCGTATTTTTCATAAAAATCTAGAGAATATTTTCTTTGGTTTGGTAGTTTACATTCCGTTATCTACATTAATTAATTTTTATATCATAATAATAAGATTTTTCCTATCTTATAATTAAAAAAATATATATAATTTCGAATGCAGCCTATTATTCATAATATGGGAAATTATCACATACATATAATTCAAAAAAAACTTGTCGACCGAAAAAAAAAACGTTTCTGAAATATTAAGAAAATTACTACTGACGGTTTGGACTTTTTTGTGCAAAGCAATAAATCTATATCTATTAATAAATCAACAAAAATACACAATTCATTTATGAATATTGAATAGTTCTACGTCACAATTATAAAAACACACTAAAATCGAAATCATCGAAACAATACTAAACAGAAAGTGAAAATTTTGCGTGTAAGGTATCAGTAATTTTTTTATATATACGAGGTGTGTTTAAAAAGTACCCGGAATTTTCGTTTTTTCAAAGAAACATTTATTTATTCGTCTACATCAATGTAGTCCTCTTCAAAGTAGTCCCCCCCGGATATAATACACTTATGCCAGCGTTTTCTCCAATCTTCGAAGCACTCTTGATAAGAGTGTTCAAATAACTCGATAATAGTTCTTCATGTATTCGCCAATTGTTCATGTTATGTCCCATAATATGAATTTCTAAGAAGTTCTTATGGAACTCATTTTTGTATAGCCGCTAAATAGCACGTTAAATATTATAAAAATATAATTTAAATGTATAACTGACGTCTAATTCATGTATAATTACTTTTTCAATTCTGTTTCGTAAGATTTGTTACGTCCCAATAAGCATCACTCACGTTTGCAACGCGTAAAACACGTGTTTTTGGACACAAATTCAGAAGTCTGAATAGGTAGCAACCTTGTGTGCACTACGTGATTGCCACGTAGGAAATGTCCGCTTTCGTGACAACAGACAACTTTGAGGATCATGTAAGGTAGTTGCAAATAACGTGTAAAATACGGGTTGATCCATGCTTTATGTGATCTCTCAATAAGCATCGCTAGTTTCCGTAATGTGGCAAACACGTGTTTTTGGATACAAGATCATTAGTTTCATAAAGTAGCAAGCTCGTGCATGCGACGTGTTTGCCACGAAGAAAATGTCCGCTTCCGTGTCAAAAGACACGTGTAAAAATCGTGTTCAGTGATTGCAGTTACGTGTTAAACGCGTGTTTGACACTCCGAATACTAAAAACAATATTTGAATTATTTCATGTGTAAGAAATGACTTTACATAAATACAAACAGTAAAAAATTAAAATAAAAGAAAAAAAAAGTATGAGACCGCGGGGGCCCCGGGACTCGAACTCGATTCGATAAAGTTCATAGTCAGGTATTGTATCCGCTTGGCCAGAGTGGATCCAATGGTAGAAAGGTAATTGAAGGCCTTATTAGTACCAACTACACAAACTACTAGTTAGTCATTTTTAATCTTCATTATTCATCGATAAATTAATAAATAGATAAGTAATTCAATAAATAAATAAAATGTATTTATTACACTCAGAATTTAATAACGAGAGTTCGTTTAATATATTTACCAGCTTTTGTTCGACTTTCTTCTGTCTGTTTCTCTGTTCATCTGCAAAAGAGAATGAGTCCAACGACGTATCAACACTTTCTACTATCCCGCTATTTAAGATTGCAAAAAATTAATGGTATTTTAATTTTTTAATTACCTTGATAGCGTATTTATGATACTTATTTTAATAAACTTTTGTCATAGAAGCCGTTGTAGAATAGTAACATATCTTTTTCATTACAACCTTCTCAACTAGGGTATCAAGGTAACTGTATGTATGATGAGTGAAAAACAGATTGATGGTTCTCATAAATAATTTTGAACTTAATATTATGACACCTAAAGTTTGAATTCATTAAAAAAAATGTCTCGGTACGGTATGGATAACCGTTACTTTTTTAAGCATAAAATTTCGAAAGATAAGAACCGGTTGATTTTTGACAAATGAGAGAAAATAATACTTTAACAAATATTTAACAAGTGATCAAGTATTTTTGGATATCAGAAAAAGATTAGACGGATAACTGCCAGCAGGCTGATAAGCATTTGTGACATTCGATGTATTTCTTCTAGATACTCTCGTAGCGTCGTGGTACGTCTTTTGCCTTTAGGCACAAAAATCGTGGGGTCGAATCACGTGTGAGGCACTTTTTTTTTTTTTATTCTTACGATTAAGTAAATATCGTTGATTCTTTTTAATTTGATTTTTTTTCTCTAAATGCCTCATATTATATAGAACGAAAGTAGACAAATACATGAATTTCGAAACCATTATTTGTACCAAATAATATTGCTTTACAATACTTAAAGCCGACGTCGATCAAAAAACCTTTTGTTTTAACAACTTTTTACGTAGAATTTGTTATTGTACCTTTCTGCCATTTTATAGCGTTTGAAAATTTGTTTTTTTCTTACAGCTTCATACTAAGGAGTTCGTTTTACTCAACTTACCTGATTTATAAATGTCTAAAAGAATATCCGCATGTTTTTTTATTTATTTTTAGGTAATTAAACAATAAGTAGATTTTAATCAAGAGTTAAAAGTAGTTTAAATATACAAGAAAGTAGCTTAAAATTTTTTTCTCATTTCTTTTTATGTTGTCAACATTTAGGCGACATAATACTGATTTTTGTTGTAACAGTAAAGTACAGTACTAAAAAGTTATATTATATATCAGTCCACTTTTGATCGACGTCAGCTTTGAGAATTTTAAAGCATTATTATTTGCAATAGAAAAAGTATTTGAAATTTATGTATTTGTCTATAAAATTTTCAAACGTAGTCGATAAAATTATGTAAGTACATCAAAACATATTATCGTTCTTATCAGTCCGCAAAGAATGATTCAGTCCGTCGGCGATTCGAAATGTTGCAGATACTTTCGTTCTATATAAGACGAGGCTTATATTTAGAGGAAAAACAAATAAAATTAAAAAAAAAATTAACGATTGATACTGAAGGTATTCCGAGCGCTAAGTGGTTCTCAAAGTCAGCTTTGCCCATCGAATGTTGCACTAAAAAACAGATCAATAGATCTGATAAATAATTTTGAACTTAATATTATGACACCTAAAGTTTAAATTTATAAAAAAAAATTTATCGGTATGGATTACTGTTACTTTTTTAAGCATAAAATTCCGGAAGATGAGAGCCAGTTGATTTTTTACAAACGAGAGAAAATAATACGTTAACAAATATTTAACAAGTGATCAAGTGTTTTTGGATATAAGAAAAAGATTAGACAGAAAAGTGACAGTAGGCTGATGAGTACGTGTGACATTCGATGTATGCTTATTAAATGCTCTTGCAGCGTTGCGGTACGTCTTTTGCCTTCGGACACAAAGATCGTGGGGTCAAATCGCCTGTGATGCCCTTTTTTTTTTTCTATACTCACGATTAAGGTATTCCCAGCGCTAAGTGGTTCTCAAAGACAGCTCCGCGCATCGAATCTATCACTGTTTGTGTTCAATTGGCCGATGCTCGAACAATTGTTGATAGATTGGGTTGAAAAAAATCAGAGATGTTTCTTAAAGTATCTCGTTGATAACTGTTTTGGTCTGAAGTGGCTTGTTGCTTCTGTTCTTTTAACAAATATTTTAACCCAAAAAAACACAAAATGTCCAATTTCAATAAAAAAAAGTGTGTGAGGAATTTTCGAAAATCGTGTTTTTTTCATCTGTATTGTTTCTTAGTGTTTTAAGAGAATTTGTACCAAATTTCAGACCTTAAAATGCAGTTAAATAAAAATACAACGAGATTTACTCATAAAAGTCGTGCCGCTAAACGTGTTTTTTGGGACATTTTTGTTAATAACTTCTCCAAAATATCGTTGACCTATACTTTTTAAAATGCTAACACGTTTAGGAAATTATAAGCTTTAAGTACGTCACTTGATCATTGCTCTATCAAATTCATCAGATTGTTATTTCAAAAAATAAGAAAAAGTAGTTTCCTTATGGAGAAATGCATAGAAAACAAGTTTCTTATTGTTTTTAGAATTACAAATCTAAATGATTAGAAGGAGAAATAATCTAGTGAGGTACTTTAATCTTTTCAATTCCTTAACAGATTAGCACTTTCAAAAGTATAGGTCAACGATATTTTGGAGAAGTTATTGACAAAAACGTGCCAAATACACGTTTTGCGGATCGACTTTTTTCAGTAAATCTCGTCGTATTTCTATTCAATAGCATTTTAAGATCTGAAATTTGGTACACATTTTTTTAAGACACTAAGAATCAATACAAATCAAGAAAAAACACAATTTTAAAAAATTTCTCACATACTTTTTCTTATTGAAGTTGGACATTTTGTGATTTTTAAGGTTAGAATATTTTCCAAGAGAACAAAAGCAACTTGCAACTTTGGACCAAAACATTTCATAACTAAATACTTTGAGGAACATCTCAGATTTTTTTCAACCCAATCCATCAACAATTGTTCGAGCATCAGCGAGTTGAACATAGATAGTGCTAGATTCGATGCGTGCTTTGAGAACCACTCAGCACTCGGAATATCTTAATTATGCATCGTAAATTTTTTATAAATTTCATTTTTCTTTTCCTCTGAATATATGCCTCATATTATATCGAACGAAAGTATCTTCAACATTTCGAATCGCTGTCGGTCTGAATCATTATTGGCGGACTGATACTTATCAGTCCGATAGTATGTTTTGTTGTACTTACATAATTTTATAAGCTACGTTTAAAAATTTTATAGACAAATACATGAATTTCAAATACATTTTCTATGGCAAATAATATTGCTTTATAATCTTTAAAGCTGACGTCGATCAAAAGTGGACTGATGTGTACGATAATTATTTTGTACTGTACTTTACTGTTACAAAAAAATCTTTTTCATGTCGCCTACATGTTGACTACATAAAAAAAAATGGCAAACATTTTTTAAGCTACTTTCTTGTATATTTTAGCTACTTTTGACTCCGAATTAAAATCTACTTATTGTTTATTCGCCCGAAAACAAATAAAAAATCATGCAAATATTTTTTAAGACCTTAATAAATCAGGTAAGTTGAGTAAAACGAACTCCTAAGTATGAAGCTGGAAGAAAAAATCAAATTTTTAAATGCTATAAAAAGGCAGAAAGGCACAATAACAAGTTCTACGTAAAAAGTTGTTAAAACAAAAGGTTTTTTGATCGACCTCGGCTTTCAGTATTGTAAAGCAATATTATTTGCTATAAATGATGTATTCAAAATTCATGTATTAGTCTATAAAATTTTCAAACGTAGTTGAGTAAATTGTGTAAGTACAACAAAACATATTATCAAACTTATTAGTCCCCCAAAAATGATTCAGACCATCGGCGATTCGAATTGTTGAAGATACTTTCGTTCTATATAATATGAGGCATTTAGAGAAAAAAAATCAAATTAAAAAGAATCAACGATATTTACTTAATCGTAACGTGCCTGAAGGCAAAAGACGTACCATGACGCTACGAGAGTATCTAGAAGACATACATCGAATGTCACACATGCTTATCAGCCCGCTGGCAGTTTTCTGTCTAATATTTTTCTGATATCCAAAAATACTTGATCACTTGTTAAATATTTGTTAACGTATTATTTTCGTTCGTTTGTCAAAAATAAACCGGTTCTCATTTTCCGGAATTTGATGCTTTAAAAAGTAAATGTAATCCATACCGAGACATTTTTTTTAATGAATTCAAACTTTAGGTGTCATAATATTAAGTTCAAAATTATTTATGAGAACCATCAATCTGTTTTTCACTCA
>JAPYYV010015133.1:0-19668 GCA_030522625.1 Copidosoma aretas
AAAAATCATTATTGATAATTCTTAATTAATATCAACTCACATCATCATAAAAACTCTAAAATAATCCGAATTAAATAATAAAAATTTCAAATATACGTTATATCGCAAGTTCAAATGTCGACTTTCGAGGTGCGATATCTCGTGATCAAAGCGAGATAGACATATGGTGTGCCTGTGATAAAAAGTGCTTATTTTTGATCGTACTACACGATCCCAGTGTTATTTCACGGTGCCCGGGAAATCGTACTCCCCCCTAGTTTTTAATAAACTACACGTATGTAAACTAATTTTTTCTATGTAGCCCTTTTGAAATCAAGTTAAAAAGTTATTTGCCGTGGCCGTAAGATGTGAAAAAGGCTAAAATATCATTACCGTAATGCTTTTTTGAATTTTTTCGACACCTAAATATCCCGTTTTTCGTCAATTGACCCATGTATAAGATTCATAGCAGTGCCCTCTTCTTTTTATAGTACTGCCCTCTTCTATTCACGACCAATCGTTTTCAAGTTCCTCGACTGGGGGACTGGGGTTGCTGTTTCAGAATTACGCTCAAAGGCCTCAAAGCTAATAAGTATGTGTGTGGGGGTTGTACAGAAGGGGGGAGAAGTATCAACAAAAGAACCATCTTGACAATCGAGATATGTACAAGGGCTTTTTGTATTTTGATTTTTTTCAGCTTCTTCGTGGAATACAATCGTATGCAGGTGAAAAAAGCTTGAAATGGAACTTTGTTCCGTACGATATTTTTGATAAAATTGTGTGAATTTTGAATGGCAATTCGTATGAGCCAATAAGGGAAGAGTTTTATCGAGATCTGCGTACAAATATTTTGATGATTAATAATTAAGGTAAATTATAACACACTCATGGGTGTAAGTAAATTGCACGAATAAAAGCCATCTTTTTTTGAGACCCGAAGAAGGATCCGTACTCACATGACTAACAGTCGTACTACAGCAGAACGGCTTATATCAAAGTTCGCAATTTATTCGGTCTACTAAATTCATATAACTTTTCTTTACTCGTACCCTCCATCAAATTTAGCCAAAATTCTCCCTCAGTTACACGGACCTGAAATCTAACCGTAGAATTGTTAGCTCTCGCCTCTCGACCTCTGTGTATCTCCCACGCACGGCGCTGTAGGTGTAGGTAAATATGTAAAAAGTTTTAACGTCGAGTTAACAGTGGAGCTATGAATGTTTGTAAACAATTTGATAGGGCAGAACTTGAGTGGAACCACTTGACTTCTCGTTTTTCTTTTTTCTCCCTCTGCTTTAAAAATATATCGGATCGCAACACCGGTAACCCTTACACTAAATAGCCAACGCGTAACGAAAACGAGACGACAATAGGTGTGCCTACGACTTTTGTGACCATAGACTATAAATTTTAAAGTTGCAATTCTTTCGAAAAACGCTTGCATTAGGTACATATTGTCCATCTCCAGGAAAGGATGCAAAAATAAAATCGTATTCCGTTACCAACCAAAGTTACACTTGCAAAATACGTAAATAAAATTATCAATAATTGATTCGTGAATATGAATAATGAATTATATACACAAAATTGTATATTATTCTCTTGGCGATGCATACATTATACAGTACTTGTCGTACATGCTATACGCACGCAGAAGAGCATCTGGAGCAATGCGGCTTCTACTGCACTTGCCAAGGCTATCGAGATGCATTCCTCAGGGCTGCTGGTATGGGGGATGTGTAGACTCGTCTGACTAGCGCTGCAGCTTAAAGACCATCTCTCTCTCTCTTTCTCTCATTTACTTCGTGAACTTTCTACCTGGTTGAATATATACTTGCTCCTTTGTGTTGTCGATGCAACATGCACCTCATTCGAAGTATTTTACTGGATATCAAAATGTAGTAAAAAATTTGGTCAGGCAATATTAAAACCGGTTTTTTGGATTAAAAACAGTTTTGGTTAAAGCATCACTTTTTGACTTTTCACGGCCTTTCGATTTTTTACAGAACATTGTAACATGATTTAAGAAGAGTATATATATTAGGAAGGAATTTTCAGTAAAAATTAAATTTTGTAGCTTGACTGTTTCGAACTAACTCCGTAAACATTACTAACTAACATCGCACAGCTGACTAATACACCTCTTATCATAGAGACAAGCTCACCGCGAACATTCGGCAGCTGTTATGTGGTACATGAATATTACGTGCAACGGTGTATGCAGAAATTAAAAATGTAAGACGGCAATAAAAAAAAAGAATCTTCCTCCTGGCAGCGGTACACCGCGAGACGAGCGTAGACACATCAGAGAGACGTGTCGTGAGTGTCAACCGCTGTATGAAGTCTTTACCCCCGTCCTCCTCTTCTTTTCCATTAATCCTCCGCGTTTTTTTTTTTTTTCTCTCGCTTGTAATTCATGTCTCGCACTTGTTTTCTTCTCCGTTCGTACTATTTTATTACACTCGAAGCGAGGAAAGATAAATTGGATGGACGGCTAGATACAGAATACGGAAGGTGTACGAGACTTGGCACATACACGCGTTCGGTCGGAAAAAGAGAGAGGACAGGAGGGGTTCATTTTGCTCGCTGTCTCGTCGTTTTCACGAGCACGATGAGCCGGTGCATTTGGAAAATCAAATTTGCCGTGGTGTGAACGGCACGAGCGCCATAAATATATTTTCCCTGAATAATGGAACCGCGGGAAATTTGAATTTTAGAATTTCGAGCGTCGGCTTTGAATTTAAAATTTTACGCATGCGAGCCTTACGCACGCGCGATCGATTTTGCGTTGCGTAACGTTTGTTTCGAGGGGACGTTTCTATGTATAGTCAGTTGCGTGAAAAAACATGAAAAGTACACTGCAAACAAAGAAATTAAATTTTTATCCGATCTATTTTGTTTTTTCCTTGTTATTTTTCGAGGTGAGTGTTTGAATTTATTTTAAACTTTGATGCGTAACTTTATGGTAACCCCGATCAAAGTATCAGAATTGATTCGTGAATTCCATGATTTTCGTTTTTAATGTTTTAAATAGATTTTTGCCAGCAGAACCACTTTTTTCGTTGCGTAATCGTCAAGCAGGGACTTATCAGTTAAGTATTTGTTGGATAAAAACAATGAAAACACAATGCTCCCAAGCTACGAAAATGACACTTGTACAATAAACACTGCATAATCACAACCGGCGTAAAAATGATATATATTCAAAAGAGACCAGACTTTTTCTCTACTGTTTTGGCAGAAGTTGTTAGAAGCCAGGTATTAAAAACAAAGTTATACCTGCGGGCGAAACTCTCTTCCCAGCCTACGTTACTCAAACTTTCGCAGCTTTCGCATCTAACTTTCCGCATACTCAATACATCGCATCGGCGCTGAGTGGCTTTTCCCTGAAAGCTTGAACTTTGTGTTCCACGCGAGTTTCCACGTGGCCACCTGCTGGATACACATGTGCATTGCATAATAGTATGTAAAGGCGTATGGATGGTCTGGTAGTGGTAATGGTTTTCGCGAAGCTCTACAAAAGACGGGGTAATACGACGATGATCATGAAAACAAAGACAACGAAAGAGGGAGATAGAGGTGCATTGTTGGTAACAAAAGACCTGCACTAATAACTCGAAGTGGTAGTTGCGGAGGTGGAATACTTAGAGGTTGCGGCGATGAGCTTTCGAACATTCGCTCGTCTTGCGTGGGTCGATGAAAGCTGTAAGAGCCAACCATCTCTCTCTCTCTCTCGCTTTCCAGAAAGACTGCTGCTACCGTTTTGCATGCAGTCGACCGAGCTTTACGATCCACCCGCGAATTTTTTCGCCTCGAGGGTTTCATAATATTCATAACGTCTCTCAAGTCTTCTTCTTCTTTCTATTTTTGCGCGTCGTGAAATCGGAGTTAGGAAAGAATAGTTGATGAAATTGGAGGGAGTGCATCGAATCGTTTCAAGGATTACTCTGAGTACGCAGGCTTATTATTTCTTTTACTTTTCATCACTGAAAATTTACGCGCTGGACACATAATAGATTTAATAACAATGAAATCGATAATAAAAATGAACACCTACATGATGATGGCCATCGAATAAAACTTTTAAGTTCAAGTCAAGGTATCTAGTAATCCTTTTTCATTCAAGCTGCGGTGGCAGCAACATAAGCATAACGAAGAACACAATGTTTGATACAAAGGCTTTCGATGTAATAAAATAAAAAATGAGAAAGGTTATTTACCATCGAAGACTATCAATGCGCACTTCGCCCAGCTCTTGCGTTATATCAGATGTGTTGTACATTCACAAGACACTCATTTCTTTTTTAATCCGAAGGGATGTTGCAGAGGCTGCTTGTGAATCATTTAAAAATCGTTTTCGGTCGCAGAAAATGAATTCAAGAATGATACCATAATAAGCATTCAGACGTGCCGACCACACTAGGATGTTTCGTTGTGCCCCACCGAAACATCGAGTGGGGAGGAACGCATCGTCGCCCAACTTATGCTGTGGTTATTCGATGGGGTTTCGGTGCTTATTGATCTGGATATTAATTTCAAAACGTTTGTCGATCTCCGACCGAGATTCCATTCCCTTAAATTTCCATCCAGCAAAACCTCTGTCATACTTTTTTTTTTTTTTTTTTTTTTTTTTTTTTTTTTTTTTTTTTTTTTTTTTTTTTTCTCCCTTCTTCTCTTTTTTTTTTCTGCTCTTGCTCCCCCTTCTTACCGCACTCGCACACACTGCAGAAAAGAGTTATCGCGCGCGCTCGGAAGCGCGCGCGCGCAAGCACGCTCGATCTCAAGGGGAAGCGGAAAAAATGTAGGTCGAGCTAACTGTATATCGAGCAGCAACAACAGATCGGGCGGCATCTCCTCTTCTTCGGGCACTATACTGCATACATATGTACGGGTACATCGCAAGCGAGAGCGAATAAGGGAGTGCCCCCCCCCCCCCTCGCTCTTCTCGCGCGCGAGTCTCATTGTTTCATTATCTTTCAGCCAAACTCCGCGCATTATGCACTGAAGCCTGGGAATGCATCAACTCGATCTCTGCGCTCCTCGATCCACCGCATCGACTCTCTTGTTGCACGTTTTATCCGTGCTGTCTCCATTCCTCGGCTGTCCTGTACGAGTTTAACACCATCCCCTTTTTCTCCTCCGCCTCCTCTGCCGAGCTGTCTCTTGAAAAAAGGATTGCAAAGGGAAAAGCAGAACGCACAGGTCGATCCAGTGCAGCGAGTTGAAGCTACCTGTATGTACTATCGAGGGTAGAAAAAAGCCCTGCAAAAAACTGAAGCGGTATTATGTACCGTTGGCTCTGCGTATAAGGTCGTTCGTTCCTCTCCCTGTTCTCCCCCCCCCCCCCCCCCCCCCCCCCCCCCCCCCCCCCGCCTCCCCTCTCCCCCAAAATTTCCTCGGATCCGCGAGAGGGACGCGACGACGATGGGCAGCGGTACTTGCGTAATCCAACGTCACAGTGCGCCAACTCGATGTTGCTCGAGGCTGCACAGTGTCGGAAGCTAAAAGTCTATAACCATCGCCCGCTCGTCGATCCGTGTGGGTGCAATAGTGTAAAAACGGGGTAAACAAAAAAATAAGATAAACCAACGCGCGTGCAGTTTATCATCCCCCAGCTTGTTTTTCAGCGTGATTTTTATAATTTCAATCTGCAGTCGAGTGACCGTGAGAAAAGGGCAAGGGAGAAAGGTGCGAGTGGGGAATAACTCGCTCGCTATTTTGAGACGCCGATGAGTGCGGGGACGAGCGAAAAATCAATAATTAGAATGGAGCGCGAGGGACGATGATATTGCTAGTACCCGCGGCCAGGGGGATGCGAGGAGGTACGTGCGCTAATGTAATACGCGAATTTGCCGCATCGGCAGTGGTAGCGAATCAGCGATTGGAGCATACTAAACTATACTCTGATGTCGAGATCGTTGTTATATCGGTGCATCGTTTTAATCGGTTTTAATGATGATCATGACACAAGTTGCGCGATGCTATTTTAATTACGCGTGGCTGTCTCTGTTGCGCAAGGCTATTTTATGATAAAAAGCTTGCTTCGGAGGGAAATTTTTTTCAAAAACTAATAATACACAGCTATTCGTGTGATATTTGCTTTGAAGCCGTGTACCGTGGACACACATGAAGACGGGTTCTTCACCTATTTCTCCTCGTTTCGATGCATACGAGTGTACAGTATGCCTGCATTTATCTACATACACATAGAGTGTCGTAAAAAAATATCCAACACAAATTTTTTCTGCGGCTCTTAGCTTATTTAGATAAAAAAAAATATATTCCCGATTGTTTTTTGATTCTTTTACCCCAAGATTGTAGATCTTTTCTGGGTTTGGTGCAAAAAAATACATGGATAAACTTGAAAAGGCTCGAAAAAAGACTCGATGCAGGCGTATGAAACTTTTTCAATCTCTTCTAGGTCCAGCGTACGAAGAAGGATAAATACAGAGGTGCGCCCCATGGGAAAATTCAATCGATCTCTCGAACCGGAAAATGTCTCTCGGAAATCTTCTCGTGCGCGTGTACAGTGCGATTAAAATTCATTCGCGCAGAGCTACAAGAGAAAGTTGCTTAGGAGCCACAGAAGACCGGGGCGTCGCTGCTGTTCGATGCGATTTCTCGGAGATCGGTCGACTCCGTTCAAAAGGAGCGCCGTTTGCCTCGTGAATAATTCAGCGACGAGACGTCGGGAGAGTTTAGGGCAAACAGGCGGGAAAAGGAGGATGCAGTCGCGTTGCTGCGACCGGTTCTGCGGCTCTTTGGCCGAGCAAGTACACCTGACAAGTGAGTCTACTCGCCGTGCAGTCGTCGGCAGCGCGGAAAAGCTCGCGTGTATAAATTTTCGACGAGACGGCCGTGCCGGCTGCACGGGTGGGAGGAAACCTGCGCGCTCCGCGTGATGGAGGACGAGTGAGAGCCAACTTCTCTCGCTTTTCCGCTTTCGTGCATTTTCGCGCGCAGAGATCGAGTGAATAAGTAATGCCTGCAAGTGGTGGGGCTTTGGAGAGTTCCAACTTTTTTCGGGGTCTTTGCAAAATCCGCTGTGCATATGACTTCTATTGAAAGTTTGCTTGGTATTTTTCTCAAAAAATCTAGATGATTACACTGAAATCTAATGGAATACAAGCATGACATTAGTAATATTTTTTCTCAACCCAACACGTTGTACAGATCGTGTATCAAATCCAGGGTCATCTTGTTCCTGGAAAAACGCAAGTCCGTCGTCGTAAATTACCACACTTCAAACACACGTCGGATACGCAAGGTCAAAAGAATGACTTCTCCGACGGGCGCTCATTGCTCCATCACTGGGAACTATTTTTATCGCGACATCGTTACTCAACGTAACGCGCGCGGCGCTCGCGCTCCGTATCCCGTTTCCCCGAAAATTCCGAGCGATACCGCGATTGATCGATCCCCCCGCGACATTGCTGAATTCCGCCCCACCATCGTCCCGTCCTCTGAACAATCCACGCCGCGGCTAGCAGAACAAAACAATCAGAGAGCCCCGGTCGAGCCGACCGGCCGCGCCGGGGCAATTAGCCATGGCACGATCATCATCAGCCGAGCGGAATAAAAGAGACTCTCCCCCGTCGAACGCAACAGCCGCGCGCACACAGACGCACGCCGGGAATATGCACATCGCCCGTGAGCGTTTGCGCGGCGGACGGATCCCCGCAATGAAATATATCATCGATCGGGGATTTCCTCGAGTAAAGTTCCGAGCCTCGCGCTGCTGCGGTTGCCGTCGTCACAGAGCGGCTCAATCAGCGGCGAGTCGTGCGCGCTCGAGCTCACGAGTGTATATATAGGTACACGTAATACGGTGCAGGGTGTACTGCGTCGTTCACTCGCGGATGAATAATCGAGCGCACGCAAAGTGCGAGCGGCACTCGTCGCGCATAATACTACGGTACTGCGCGGCTTCGGTCTTTGTCCGCGTTGATGGTCTCGGAGGACTCGCGTGGCTTTTCGCTGCCGCGCTGTATATCGGCAGCCATAGGTGTCGCAATTAGGGACGAAACGTACAATGTAATCCCCTCTGCAGAGCGGCCCGAGAAGCTCGGACTATCGTTTTCTCGGGAGCTTTTCTTCCGCCAGCAGCAGCAGCACTCGAGAGCCGTATCGTTTCATCTTGACGGAGGAGCGCACTCGGAAAAGGGAGAAAGCTCAAAGGCGAATCGTCGCGGGGGTGCCGCGGGGAAAAAAATTTGCCCGCAAAGCGCCCGCAGAACTATGTACGCGGGCCGAGCGAGGCGGAAAGCGAGAGTATTAATTCGTGTGTACTTGTACGTACGTGCAGCGGTTGAGTGCGGCCGGATATGGTAGTGAGATTGGAGGAAAGGGGGGGGGGGGCGAAGGACGGGAGGTGCATTTTAGCCGGATTAAACGAGGAAACTGTTCGCTGCTTCCCGGCATGGGTTGAAATTTCGAGAGGTTCGCTCAGCAGCCCGGCAGGCTACCGGCACACGAGGTAAAGTCGTTAATTATTTCGCCTCGCACTTCTATATACGCATGCGAGACCGCAGGCAGTACAGGTACTCATACAACGAGGAGATCGAGGGAGAAAGGAGCCAGTATACTTAATGGCCCATTCACCTGCTCGGCAAACCAATGACCCCCTCGAGGGCAACGCGAAACTTCCATCTACTGTGTATGCTAATCGCGAGCGAGCACTGGACGATCGTCGTTGTACATGTCTGGTGGTGTCCATTGCTGGGATTAAAATAAGGGAACTGGAATAACGTCACCCCCGTCACCCCGATTCGTCCACGTGGACTCGTGATACACATACTTTGTACTTCTATGTCCCTATATACGGTACCAGCATCACTACCACGTTATTGAGCGAGAAAAAGGAACACGAGCAGGAAATCAGAAAATCCGATCATCGACACGAAAAGATGCAATATACGTGTAGGCTCAACCCACGTATATCAGGCACTCCTCTCGGGCGATGGCTGAAAAAAAAAGGGGGGGGGGCGACCCCTTTTTGATAGGGTTGATGAAAAAAAAGCTGGTCAAGCCGAAAGAAAAACAAACAAACGGCCGCGGGATGCACTCGCATGACTGGAAGATAAAAAAAAGGGGGGGAGGAGATGACGGCGAAGCAAAAAATAGACAGCTGATGCCTCGGCGGCACAGATAGTTCTCGTGCATTGTATAGGTATGCACGTACTATGTCACGTACAGTTCAGTGTGTAATGTATCTAAATGCACGCGAGTTGTGCTATACGGTACTAGTGCACGCGCGTCTACGTATTATATCGTATACAGGTGGAGTAGGGAACGAGCGAAAGCTCAGTCGACTGCAGCGAAACGGCCTATCGGCCATTTCATGTGCTTGCGCGCGCACACACACACACACACACACACACACACACACACACACACACACACACACACTCGCAAGCTACAGTGGTTCTCCAACTCGTGCAGATGTGTAAGATATTGTGTCTGTGTCCCTATAGCTCTGCAGCTCTCTCGGCGTTGCGTACAACATAATATATAAGTTATGCCTATATGTGCGGATGTATGTGTATGTACCTACTGGAAAAGAATTTATGTTGTACCACCATCAGAGAAAGAGAGAGGCAAGCAGGTGCAGCGTATACATAGATACGCTGAAAGAGAGGAGGGATGCTCTTTTTCCTCTCGAGAACGGCGGATTGTGTTCGTTCAATATGTGTGTGTACACATTGTACACCGAGATTTCGTCGTCAAATTCATAGAGTTTCAGTATCTGTTGGTTTGTCGCTCGATTTAGCGTTTATTTCGTGTATACATTGGTAAAATGTGTACTGTTGAGATTTAATAACAAATAAGTCGATTAAATTTGGATTAAAAGAAGGATGTTTGAGGTTAAAGAAACAATGTTTGCTTCCAATGTAATAGAATATTTCATATTTAGATATTGTAGACGATAAAAACAAACTCAATTGGAGACAAAAAACTTTTGTTTTCAATTCGATCTCAATTTTTCAAAGCTTGCATGTTTCATCCTTTAAAAGGTTTTACTGTTAGAGCTCCTGGAAGAATCAAGAAATTTAACAAAATATTTAACAAGTAAACAGTTGTTACTATTGTTTACGTGAAGACGTACATTTTTCACTATTTCTTGACGTGCTCATATTAATGTACCTAACTTTTCACTAGTTAAGCGTTTTTTTTTTATTTCTTTCGCTGACTCTGAGTGGAACCTTTTAAAAAATGAAACAAGCTTTGGAAAATTAAGATCGAATGAAATTTGTAAAATTTGATTTCATAGTGAAACATCCAAATATGCAATGTACTGAATTAACAACAAAACAAAAACAAAAATTTAACGCTTAAAATACTCTTTGTTTTTAATGGAACTAACTTTTATTTCATTGAGTTTCAACAATACGCTTTACTAATTTTAAAAAAAATTAGACTGGAATTGCAAGTCAACGGTTTCGAACGGGTGGATATTGCAGTCCAATTGCGTAAAAAGTAAAAAGTCAATAAACCGCATGTGGACATGGGACATGGGAGGGATTCCTTTTTTCTCGACGACATCGCAAGCCCAAAAGAGTTTGCACAACCGAGCAAACAACTCCCAGGAGTGTACGAGCTTGGCAGCGGAGATAAGATCTCCCCACGGCGCTGGCACTGTGAGCTCGTACAGCTGAGCCATCGTAATTTTATTATATAAGAGCAACGAGTGCCTTGTGCGCGCATACGTGTGTATGTATGTACGCAATGATAGTTCCTGTAATTCATTCATCATTGGCAGCATCGGATAGCTAGTAGTATATTGCAGTATATCTCCATCACTCCGGCGATTGGTTACAGGGGAATTTTCCAATACGCGTGTGTAATATCTGCTCGGATGAGCATACCGCATTCCTGCAACTCCTCGTGCTGGTGTACGCGCTGGTACATACAGTGCCGGGTACGCGTACGTGATTTCATTTGCGTATGAACAAGAAAAAATGAATAGAAAAATAAAACGAACGGAGTGGCGGCATGAATTTTAGACGAAGCTGATTCGCGTTTCGTAATACACCCAAGTGTTTGCGAGCGTAAAATATGAGAGAGAAGGAGACTCCTTACAATCTCGTTAGCAACGAAAAACACATATGAGCGACCGTGCAGTCGCTTCTTTTTTTCCCTCCAATGGGCCGAGGTTGATCCTTTGCTTTTCCGTGTCCGCCGTGGCTGCTGGTAGGAGAGGTGAGGATGAAATGAAATAATAGAAGTAGAGTATATCGAAAGAGTACACATCTACTATACCTACGTATTCGTACAAGCGATGCGTCGTAAACGACGTAGCATATGATTAACTCTCTGTATCTCCGTCTCAGTGTGAGATATTTCTGGGGAACGAGGGAGAACAAAAAAAAACGGCATACGTTCGCGCGTGTGAGCACGAGCTCTGCACGTAAAGCTGCGGGGAGAGAGGTCGTGAAGGTTTCTTCTCGTCGTCGATTTCTAAAACGCACAGTATGATGTTGGAATAAAAAGTTTGTAAAAAAACAAGTGGTAAGTGTATACGAGAGCGAGAGGAAAAATGAAAGTGTCGCGACCCGCTCGGTCTGGGAAAAAAGGCCGCCTGCCCGAGGTTCGCGGCGTATCGTAAACAGGGTTTCGCCGCTGCTCCTGCCGACGCAGTCCTTTTTTCGATATTTTTAACGACTCCGCCGTCGATTCGAGCTCCCCGCTTGTCCTCTTCGAAACGAGAAAACAGCAGCGACCTTTAATTAGCGGCTCGCAATTAGCGGGCGACCCTTTTCCTTTTTGCTTCGCGCTGGCTTGCAATATTTTGCGAAGCTTTTTCCGAGCCGTCGGCGTTTATTTTTCGTAAAGACAACTTGAGTGATTGACTCTGTACACACGAGTTTGTCAATAGCGTCGAAAGCGATCGATGTGGCGTGTTGCGTGCTTATGATTTTAATGGAATTAATTAAGCAAACACGTAATGCGAGAGAAGCCACCGCGGGTTTTCCAACTCAATTCACATCTCGTGCCTCTCAGGCACGCACGCGCGTGAGGTATAGCACTTTTGTGGTGAAACGATGATTTGAAGTTTTTTGAGCGCAAAGTGCATTTGTAATAAAAGTACAAACTCCATAGCTGCCTCGTCGTAAAAATAGCTAAAAATAATTGTGTAAAAGACAAAAAATAGTCCAAAAAATGTTGCTCCCGAAGAAAAATTAAAACAAAAAGTATTCCGCTGAGGAAGAAAAAGACTCCTCGACTCGCCCTCCTCCATTCTCGGCGAGGAAAAACAGATTGCGTATGAGAAACAAAACGCGTGGCGCGTGGGGAAGTAGGAGGAAAAAAATGAAAAAAAAAAAAATACGCGAAACAATCGCGTGCGCGAAGGGGAAAAAAAAGGGGGTCGAGAAAAGCGCGTGCAGCAAGCCAGCAACAGCAGCGTGAGAATGGAGCGTAGAAAACTCGCGCAAAAGCCGCGTGTCTTGTTTGTATATATATACATACGCGCGTAGCGCCTGCGTGTACCTATACGCCTATATATAATATCCGCACTGGAAATTCGTGCGAAACCTGCGCGCTCGTTCGCTCGGAGAAAACCTTTCCCGCTTGCTAGTTAGTACATATACACACATTATATAGGTGTACGCACACACTGTGGAACTGTCAATACAGATATACGTGCATGTACTTATATGAGTGCACTGGAAAAAGAGAGGAAAAAGATTCTTACCTACATGTGTATATACCTATAATATCTCCCGACGTCGTGGTTGTTGTTTTACTATATTGAGCGCGAGAGAGGCAAGTATATCGAGTACATACACAGGCCTCAGGCTAGAAAGTACAAGCCGATCGTTTGCTTTGACTCTCTCTCTCTCTCTCTCTTTGGTGCCTACACTTACATGCCACTATACCAGAGACGCGGGGACAAAAATAAAAAAAAATCAAATAGATCTGCGCCGAGATACGATATCTATCTGGGATACACTGCAGCGTATCGGCCGCGCCACCCGTGTCTCCAATACCTTACGATCGCTCTGCTCCTTGTAGATTCCCGAGATTTGACGTGAAAAATTCACCAAGTAGGCACTTTTCGGCTCCTCAGATTAGTCTATTAATAAATGTGCGCAGTGCACAGGAAAAATTGTTGCTATAAATATCATTTTCCCAAATTCATTGTTGAATTAAAATTGGCGGTATGGAGCAAACAATTATTATCGAGTGCCATGGTCAAGCTCGATAAACTTTTTTTCAAAATCCACACGGCATACGTTTGTGTCTGTAGTGCTTTTATAATATTTTATAGTATCGGTGAAATATCAGGTGTCATTTTTTTCTTTACATTAAAAATAATCCAATCTTTACATTTATTCAAAGAACTTGATTAATTTACAATTAAAACATTTTATTTCCCATTGTGATGGATTAGTATTTACGAGAATTTATATAGTTGAAAATAAGTATACTTTACTGCAAATTAATTTGTGATCTATACTTTTTTACACGTCTTTCCACTTCTTGGAGAGTACTCTCGTTCTGTAAAATTTTTTAGATCTGCAGTAAAAATCAATCCGCAAACGGATGAATAAAAATCATAGTGGATCATATGGTATTCCTTACCTTCATAAAACATAATCGGACCCCCTCCTCTCCGACGTGTTTGTTCTCCGAGCCGTAGTACCCGGTCAGAGGTAATCCTTGTATCCCAACGTTTTTTATCATCCACTTAAGAAACCTTACGTCCTCTGTATTACCTGTCTCGTTGCGGTAATCGACCCCGAAGCTCGTGAAATTTGCCACTATAAAATACCCTGATTCCGGAACTATAACTGACATGCCGAGCTTCCTTATTGCACTGACTAGGCGGTCTCTTTTTTGTCTCGATTGCTTGATGAATCTTCTCAAATATGAATAAGGTTTGTCATAATCCAATAACTCTTTCTCAAATACGTGGCTGAATGCCTCCTTAAAAAGTGAGTTGTGCGGTTTAGTACATCATGTACATATAAATATGTTTTATAAGATTATACATATCGGCGCATACTTGTATAAACGTAGGGCAGCTATCGATCATCTGTTCTTGGATGGATTTCAGATTACTCATAACTCGAGTGCCACCATATGCCCAGCCAAGTCGGTAGCCAGTTGCCGAAAAAGTTTTGCTTATCGAGCATAACGTGATTGTTCGTTCAAACATACCGGGTAGTGATGCTATGCAAATAAAAATATACTGCCCGTGAACAAATTTTCCAAACAAAACAATGGTTACGCAAATAAGTGGAATTACCGATTCTAACAAGCTCATTGTCATCATAAACCATGAATTCGTAGACCTCATCGCTCACCACCAGAACGTCCCATTTTTTCGCCAGATCGGCAATGAACTCTAATTCCTCGCGCGAATAAAGCTTTCCTGTCGGGTTATGCGGATTATTGATTATTATGGCTTTCGTCTTGTTATTAAAAGCCCTCGACATCTCCTCCCTGTCGAACGTCCAGTCTTTGGACGTTTCTGAAATATTAATCAGTTTTGTTCACTTAAAAGTCCTAAACAGCGCTTTAACCCGACGGCTATTAATTTTTTCCTGATTTTAACTATAAATTTTATAGGGAATTTCTTTCAGCGTGGGTATAAACAGTGCGCATACGTATGAATGTGTAACTTGTGTTGATACACATTTACACATGCAAAAAAAAATGTAAAACATAATTAGAATTACCGATTTCAGAAGCACTGATCTAGGAACGCCATATGCGGCCTTTATTACGGGAACGTAGGTTACATAATAAGGTTCTATGATGATCCATTCGTCCCCTGGGTTGGTATGGGTTTGAACGGTTGCAAATAGGGTCTGTGTTGCTCCGATACCAACGTTTACGTTGTTGTGCGGATCGAGAGTTCTATTCAGTAGTTTTGAGTAGAATCCTGCTAGAGACTTGAGTAGTCTCGGTTGGCCCTGATAAGGAGCAAAAATATTGAAAACGATTCCGTGTCTGTGCCAATTTAAGTTTGTTACGCAACGTAGTGTACGCCATGAGTTATATTAATTACTGTAGTTTTAATGAAAAAAAGCTATATTCTAAGACTTACATTGCTTGGCGTGTGTTGACTGAAGGTATGATCACCCCAAACAGCATTTGTCACAGCCATTCGCACATTCTCTGGAGGTTTAAAATCAGGAATTCCTAATCCCAAATCAACCGAGTCATATATTTTTGCTAACTCTGTAGAAAAAGTGCTAAAATCATAAAAATTTAGTGATACAATAAATAGTATGTGTATAACACATCAAGAACGGTTGAGTGATCGATGTGCCACGAATGCATAAGTTTAGTTTTTTTTGCATAAATTTAGCCACTGGTTTTTTCAGAGGTGGAACAAGGCACTCTATGTAACGATCGTACAAAAAAATGTAGTAAAACAGTATGCTCTCACAATGCAGATTCATTGTTTCCCTTCAGTCGTACTGGTACAGCAAACTTAGTTTCAGATAAACCTGTTATTAATTTTATTGCAGAATAAAATGAAAGCTGTAAAAATAAAAAATTTGTCACCTGTTTCTAGAAACGAAATAATGATATCCTATGTACTATATTAACTTACCAATGCCAAAGTAATGATAATATGTTTGGGGGATCGGCCTGCCATACCTTTTAGTGTATCTAAATAAGTTGATGATGTATGGTTAATTATTTTAATACAATAAAAACTAATTATAATACTATAATTTCTTTTTCCACGGATATTTATTCTCTGCAACCGATCTAGTTCAAAAACTCGTGAAATACTGTTTTTTATCCTTATATAAGAGTACATAATATGCAAGAATGTGTTGTTTTCATATCGCACTTTAAAAAGCTGTAGCAGCATTGTAGCAGATCGAGGAAAATCGGTCATCGACCAGGAAAATTTATTCACGTTATTTTGGTGCCTTCTTTGTGCTTCTTGATAGGAAAATAGAGATTGAAATGCTTTTTAAGGATTTTTTTTAAACACTTTTGTGTTTCAGAAACAATATTTTTTTATTTTTCATATCAAAACAAACATTTAATCTTCTTCGACGTCTTTCCCTAAAGTTGATGAATTTTGAGGAAAAAAAGTACAAAAGTTTTGGTGAAGGCAAAATTTGCCATTTTTGAGGTTAAAAAACTGTACGTATTTATTTTTTTTTCACACAAATTCTTGAAAGTTTGTAAAATAATATACTGGAAAGATATTTTATTTTTTAGCTTAAGATTTAATTATTAAATATTTAAATGGAAATCTGCCTAGTTGATGCTTTGAGTTATATTACTGAATTTGAGTAAATATACGCCATTAATGCAATTTTTATAAAAAAAAGAAAAAAAAAAAAGAAAAAAAAAAAAAAAAAAAACGCGAGGTAGGAAAATAACGTTTGCCGAACCCTTATTAATACATCACTTTGTCGAAAAAACTTAAGCACACAAATTTTAGAATTTAATTGGCACGCTTGTATGTATTGTGCATCATAGGTATAACATGTGTTGTGATTTTTATTTTTATACACACAGGAAATTATACAAGTTAACTGAAAACCACTCAATTTGTTTAATTCGAAATAATTTTCAATAAATCATGTTAAATAGGGTTTGTTCAGCTATAAATAATTATAATACTTTACTGTAAAGTAATTTGTGATCTATACTTATTCACGCGCTTTTTCACTTCTTGAAGAGTACTTTCGTTCTGTAAAATTATTTATATCTATAGTAAAGATCAATTCATGACATACAAGTAAAAACCATATAAGGTATGATGTCGTATCCGTTACCTTCATAAAACAAAATCGCACGCCTTCCTTTCCAAGGAGTTTGTTCTCTGAGCCATAGAATCCAGTCAGAGGTAATCCTCCTACCCCTACGTTTTTAATTAACCACTTGATGAATCTAATATCCTCTGTATCACCTGTCTCGTTGCGGTAGTCAACCACAAAGCTTGTGAAATTCGCTACTATATAATACCCTGATTCTGGAACTACAACCGACATGCCCAGATTTCTTATTGTACTAACCAGATGGTCTCTTTTTTCTCTCGATTTCTTGTTGAATTTATTCAAGTACGAATAAGGTTTGCCATAGTCCAATAGCTCTTTTTCGAATACACGACTAAACGCCTCCTTGAAAATAAATGAGTAGATTAGTTTAGTACATTATGTACACACAATTTTTTTTTCGACTTTATGTACCGCTGCATACTTGAATAAATGTAGGGCAGCTGAAGATGTTTATTGATTGAATAAACTTAAGATGATTCATGACTCGAGCGCCACCATATGCCCAGCCAAGTCGGTAGCCAGTAGCCGAAAAAGTTTTGCTAGCTGAGCCTAGTGTAATAGTTCGTTCAAACATATTGGGTAGTGATGCTGTGCAAATTAAAAAAATAATTGATTCTTATGGTAACATTTGATCGGCTAAACGATGTTTTGGCGGCAATAACTGTAATTACCGATTCTAATGAACTCATTGTCATCGTAGACCATGAACTCGTATACCTCATCGCTCACAACTAGTGTGTCCCATTTCTTCGCCAGATCGGCAATAAATTCCAATTCCTGGCGCGAAAAGACTTTGCCTGTCGGGTTATGCGGATTATTGATTATTATGGCTTTCGTCTTGTTATTAAAAGCCCTCGACATCTCCTCCCTGTCGAACGTCCAGTCTTTGGACGTTATCATTTTTATAAGCATAAAAATCTCAATAATTATTTTAGACCATTATGTTTTTTGCCAGAATTTTTTTACAGCTTTTTTCTGATTGCTTTCTATTTCCTTTACATTTTAGCTTGGTGACTGTTATACGTAAATAAATCACCAAAGTAACATAACTCCTTGAGTATGAGCAATGTACGTATGCATGTGTAACTTGCGTGTCACATTTACCCATACAAAAATTACACGTAAGCCAAGTAAGTGAATACACGAGGTCTAAACTATTATTATTACCAATTTCAGAAGTACTGATCTGGGAACACCATATGCGGCCTTTATTGCGGGAACATAGGTTAGGAAGTAGGGTTCAATGACGATCCATTCGTCCCCTGGGTTGGTATGGGTTTGAACGGTTGCAAATAGGGTCTGTGTTGCTCCGATACCAACGTTTACGTTGGTGTGCGGGTCCAGAGTTCGATTCAGTAGTTTTGAGTAGAATCCAGCTAGAGCCTTAAGTAGTCTCGGATGGCCCTGAAACAATAAGGAAAAGTATGAAAATGGTTTCATAACTGTTTAAATTTAAGGTTATTACGCCGTATATTACAGTTTTTGTATCGCTATCTTAATGTTGCGAAATTGAATGATGGCACTCACATTATTCGAAGTGTATTGGCTCAAGGTATAATCACCCCCAACAGCATTTTTCACAGCTTTCCTTAAGTTCCCTGGAGGTTTAAACTCAGGTGTTCCTAATCCTAAATCGACGAATTTGTATTTGTCTACTAGCTCTGCCGAAAAATTGCTAAAATCATATAAAACTATTTACGCGGTGAAAAATAGTTGTAAATATTGGTTTGATTGATTGAAAGGGCTACTCTGTTGCTTGTATGGCACGATTGTTACAATGAGAAAAATTGCATGGTATAATTATGTCTACGTGAACCAGAAATAAATGGGACTGCATACAAATTTACGGTCAAGATTAGTGACTCGCATTTTCTCTGCAATATTCCGTGTTACTTCCTCTTTCCACAAAAAAATTCAACTCTATCACAAGCTTCCTTTTTATTATGTTTATTATAATATTATCTTTCAACGATTTAGCAGATTTTGAGCTGTATTGATTCGCTGAATACTTACATCTAGTTATGTAAGAAGAGTAAACTTCCGCAAAAACTATCTGCATATATGTTGTGAGTTTATTCGATTAGAGTGAAACAGCTTTTTTATACTTCCGCGAAATTCTTGTAATATATACATAAACCCCCTATTAGTGCTACTTTGGGAAGCTACTTGTCGTTATAGACTTTTAAGCCATTCAACAGAGAATGTTCTAAACTATTATATTTTGCTTTAATTCATTGAACGATTGATCCTTCAAACTACAAATATCTAAAAAGACACACTTGATATTAATTACTACCCTATATTGGGTTTTCATTATTTTCCAAAAAGAATGTTAGTTTATCTGTGAACTAGAACGCTGTTAAAAAAACTTTTCGACGATTTGGCTTAAATGAAGGACATTTAGTATTTTTAGACAAGTAAAACTCCAAAAGTTGGATTTTATTAATAATTCTTAAAGACTAGTGAAGCAATGTTCATTATTATAGAGACACTGCTTGACAAAAGTATTTTTACCAGAGCAAACATTGTAACCAGCTTTGTAAATCGTTTATTTTACATAATTAATCATTATATAATTAAGGTCCTTGAACAATCAAAAAATCTAATTGTATAAATCGCCCAAAAAAATACAATTTTTCATACCTTAGTTTCGACAAAAGTGATTTTTATGTCCTGAGAGCAAAAAAAAACAAAAAACAAAAAAAGGCAAAAAAATAAAAAATAATATGAAATATTGGTGTTAAGTATGCAAAACTAAACTGAATTCAGAAAAAATTATAAATGACATGTTTACGTAATATTTACATTTTTGTCTAGTAAAACAAGTAACTGTCGTGCCATGAGTGCAAAAATTTATTTTTTCTGCAGCCCCTTGTTATTTCACAAGTAAAAACCTATTAAGGTTTTCTATGTAATAATCGTGCTATTT